>JAGHPS010001141.1:0-29597 GCA_020976635.1 Castanea crenata | reverse complement strand
TTTTTTCACAAGGGACCCAATTTGTTGTACAAATGGGCAAACGATCATCTCAGGCCGGCGCGACAATCCACTCAAACTGTCCAACCTACTCCACCCCACCCTCAAGGATATGATGTTGATTTCAAAGTGGGTTTAACTATTAAATCGTCGCGATGAATTAAAAAAAAAAAAAAACTGTCAAGACAAAGCCAGCCCGTTTGTATACATACAAACACACCCATTTTTTTTAGTTTTTTATCTCATATCAAATTTAAGTATTTTTTAAACTCCATGATTTACACATGTTAATATAAAAATGCATGAGACTTTTCCAACATATTTATAAGCATACATATTGACTTTTTTTTTTTTTTAAGTAAGAATACTTGTAGTTTAAGATGTGAGTACTTGATCTATAGGCAAGTGAGTCACTTCCTATAATTTTCTTTAATGGTTTATAAGATTTGGAGGAAGTATAATTTAACTTTATTTGTAAATGGTAAAATAATTTTTAAAGCTCAATATACAACACATAGATAAAACTAATTTGCCAAATCCGTTGAGTAAAAATTGTCTAAATTTTCAATCAACGTACCATTTTTGGAGGCTAGTGGGTTAGTGACAATTTGGAATTTTTTAACCTGCCAAATGGCAGACTGATTGTAAATTTTCTCCTCAACGCGCCCAATCAACCTATGCACAGTCTTAACACAGGACAAGAACTCTCCATAACTTAAAAGGGCAACGTATAAGACAAGTTTTTTTTATCAAACATGTCAGAAGATTTTCATCAAACTTGGTTTTTGGGTGGTTCCTAGCTAATAGAGAGCCAAATGGTGTCAATGTGGAGGATAAAAAGAGTAGGTTTAGTTCTATCCATTGTTTAATTAGTCCCTTTTTAATTTCTTTAGTTTTTTTTTTTTAATTTTTTTATATAGTATTTTACTCTAACCTAATATAAGTTTATGTGTGTAATCTCCTTCCAGAAAACATGAACTCCGGCATTTGCTCTCCATACCCACAATATATATACTTGTGGAGTAACCTTTAAGTCAATGGTGTATTGTGGTGACCATTTCATTTATACTCTTCTTGGACCATAGTAACAAAATGCCCTCTCACATCATCTGATTCTAGAACAATTCAAACTAGTGCTCTTTTTGCCAAAGTTTTAGTTGAACACTCAAAGTCACACACACAGATACACAAAAACCCCAATCTAATTTTTCCCAAATTACAATTTCTTTCTCAAACTTTAAAATTATATAATTACCCCTAATTTGAGGTTAACTTTGACAGAAAAATCATGCACTTGCATAACAGACTTGTGGCCCAATTTAACTGCTAGAGCCCACCAGAAAGAACTAAGGACTAACTAACTACCCCTCCCCAATGGTTATGTAGTGTTCGTTTGGGATGAGTTGAAATTTTTAGCTTATTTGCAATTTTATTTTATTTTTGCTATTATTCATGAGTCTTATTGCACTTTTTGATACTATTCATGCGTCTCATTGTACTATTCAACTTATTTTTCACTTATTTTTCTACATTTTCAGCAAAAAGTTTTTAATTTTAGTTAAATAAGCTGTTTCCAAACAGAGCCATAATCTCTTTCTCTTTCCCAAATTAAAACCTTTCTCTCTCTCATTGTTTTTGGTGGTTGAGAAATTGTACAAAAGAAAAGAAAAGAAAAGAAAAGAAATCAAACAACTTAAATCCCAATCTGAGCTTTCCTTCAATAGAGATTCTAGAAAATTACAACCCACTCACTCACTCACCTACCAAAACCCTATCATTGAATCCCAATTGCTCACAACTTAGTCTCACCACCAAACCGTTAGCCACCACCACAACTCCACCTTCCAAAAATAACTAGTCCTCCACTTAGGGAATTAAAGCCCATCACCTAGAATCCCAAGTCACCACTAAAATTCCACGCCACAAGCTTTTGCTACCATCAATTGCTACCCAACCCAATGTTGGGAGTAATGTTTTAAAATCCAATTCATTGTATGAGATTATCTTTTAAATATAAGTGTTATATTTTTTTTAGACTATATATGAACATTGGAAATTATGTATTCATTTGAGAAATAGTCCATAAGTTATTGTATGTGATTTAGGTATGTTAATGCAATTAGCGTACAAAAGATCTAAATTAAAATTCATTGTCTTATAAACTTTAGTTCATAGTTGGTGATGAAATTGTGTACTTCATCTAATAAGACTATAACATATTGATCATGATGATTCATCTAATAGACTTCTGACTTCTGCTATGAGCCTTGCTCTACTAAGTACTGTCACTTGAACAAACGATCTTATGATCAATAATGCAACAATTCTCAATCCTAATAGGATGATGAACTCAAATGTGAATTGCATGTTACGATATCTAGAGTGAGGTCTTGTATGGTCAATATGATGTACATTGATTAATTTCATGTAACATTATGGGAATACTATTACTTAAAAGAGAATTTGTAATCTTGATAGGAGACAAGAAACATCTCATTGAGATTGGTTTAATGGAAATTTGATTATTCAATGCGTTGGGCTTGACCATTTTAGTAAGTAGTTTCTAAATTTTAAATTCTATAGGATATGATTCTAAGATTACAAAAAAAATCAAGAGATTAAATTAGGGACTCAAAGACTTAAGATGTAGTGTTAAAAAAAGTGACAATATCTTTGATCATGATTTTATTTCACTATGGATAATTTTTTGGTGGTTCAATGCAAATTTTGTAATTGAGGTATATAAAGTTTAATTAAATAAAACTTAGAGTAAAATTATATTTTTTAGTGAAATAAAATAATTAATGGTAATTTTGGGCTAGTTATGAGATAACAAGGGTTTAAGGCCCATTGAAGTTAGAATTTTATTTTTCCTTTGGTCCCAGTTCGAGATATATATATATATATATATGAAAAGCCCTAATTAAGGGGGCTGCCATACTAGAGTTATAACTTAGATATGCATGTGTTAATTTTTAAAGTAGAGAAATTCAAAGTAGCCGCTAGGAAAAGAGTGAGATGAAAATCTAGTGCATACACGCTCAAGGGTTTTTCAACAAAGGCAAACCTCACACTCTTGGCCAATCATATAGATATTGAGGTGAAGATCAAGGTGGTTCAAGAGTGGATCAAGTGTATTTGTTGAGATTTTAATTTAGTTTTAAAGTTTGAAGCATCAAGGAATGTGTATTCCTACTATAATCTTTAGATTCAATGTAACAAGAGTTTTATGCAACAAAAAAAGAAGTAGTTCCTTTTTTTTTTTTATTCAGTTGCATTAAATATATGATGATGCATGTAGTTTTCCAACACCGAAAACCAACAATATTGTTGGTACGCACAACCACAAAAACCTAAGTCATAAACCCAAAATTTGATTGTTCACCTATCAGACATGATTGAAATTCCCCGAAGTCTCTTAACCCATTAGTCAACCCCTCAAACACCAACAATTTATCATCCCAACCAATTTCACACCTTGTTCGTTCCATGTGGGAGCCTTTTTTTAGGACAGTTCCCCCGACCCAAATCCAATGTAAAGTCCTGATTATTAAAGAGGCGGCTTGAAGTAGATATTAGTGTTGAATGGGTGAATTGGGCTCGACTCACCATGACCTATTTGGGCCGTTATACGAATTGATCTGTGAGCAAATCAAAAAAACTTCACAACAAGCAAAGATATAAGCTAAATATAACTATATGTACAAAATATATGGAAAGAAAGCAAAATGAACAGTAACATAGTTAAGTGCAAAAATACTTCAAGGAGATTTATCTAAGTCAAGTATTGGAATATATTTAGTCTCTATAAGGAAACTCCACAAAGCCCACTAAGTCTCAAAGTTCACATATTTTGCTAATTCCTTTTTGGGTTCACAAAACTTGTGAGATTTGAGCCTTTGGGTCCAAGTGGCTCCTTAAAAATTGATGAAGGACCTTTTACAATGCTTTCCTTCGCTCAATGAACTCAACTTAAATCCTTAAGCTCCCTTTTGAATAGTTTGAGTTTTATACTCTCTTTCTTTCATGCTACTTAACTTGTTCTTTTAGGCTTCCTTTCCTCGTTTTACACTGATCTTGAGAAGCTTGAAATTGCCGTTTTCTCCTCCCTCCATTTTCTTGCTAGTGGAGTTAGTTTCTTTTGTCTAAAGCCTTGATGGTTGCTCCTTTTCTCATTCTCTCTTACTTCAGCTCTTGGAAACCCATGTCTGAAAGTGTCATGGTCGGCTTTCCATTCATAGAAGGAATCTCTTTGGGTAAGTCAGATCCTCCTCTGGGGTCAACAAGGCAAAACTCTCTCTTAAAGCTCTGAAATGAACATTTTGAAGGTTCTTTGGTCTTGATAACGACTCTTTCTTATTGGGCCTTTCCTTAGGATTAGTATAGATTCCTCTTTATGATGGATGAACTCGGAAAGCTTCTGAACACCCTTTCTCTTATTTGCATGTTTTTTCTTTGATTGAGTTCCCTTCGGCTCTCCATGTTAAATTTTGGATTTCAAAACATCATTTGTCCCTTTCACCTTTTCCTCCTTCCGAGAAAGTTGATTTTTGCTAGGCCTTCTACCAATTCTTTCCCCTCTTTTTTATGGGCTTTCTTGAAGACCCGCTCTAAGGCTATTCTTGGGTCATCTGCACCATTTCTAGGATTTCTTTGTTTTTTATTCCTTTCAACATTGGGCTCTTCTTTCCATCTTATTTCTCCTTGAATTCCTTCTTCTCCTTGTCTTGTAAGGCCTTTTCCTAAACCGTGGGCCTTTTGGCTCTTCCAAGGCCCACGTTTTTCAACTTTGTGGGCTGGGTTTCCCTTGTTGCACATTTTGGACCTCAACAGTCCACTAATCAACAACTAAGACCACACCTCCATGAAATACCCACAATTTGACATTCAAGGGTTCCAATCGGTGTTGTTGCCTCATTAATGGTTATGAGAAGTGGAAATGAGAGATGGAGATTCGGTGAGGAAGAACAGAGGGGTTGACCAGTGATGATAACAAAAGAGATTCAGAGGTTTAGATATTAGCAATTTCTATGAGCTAATGATAAGAGATTGAGATTTGGTGGTTCATTTGAGTTGTGATGGTGATTTTTTCTTTCTAAATATACTAGTTAATGTCTCATGCTTCACACGATTTGTTTTCTTCCATTTATTAATGTATAAATATTTTAAGTAGACGTGTTATAAAACAAATTATTCTTGATTTAAAAGAAAATTTATTTATAATAATAATAATAATAATAATAATAATAATAATAAGATTTTTGTTATTATTTTTGTTGGCCTCTTTTAATTTGTAAAAAGTTTGATTATTTTTTTTCCCTTGAAAGCATTTTTATTTATTCATGTATTTAACCCTTGAAAGCATAAATTGTAAATATTAGATGGGAAAACCAATTAAGCAATTTTCAATAAATCACTCATATATGTGTATATATATATATCGATAGTTTCATAACAGCAGTGGCATCATATTTGCTATTTAACAAAAAAAAAAAAAACAAAAGAAAGAAAGAAAAAAAGAGAAAAGGAACGAAAAAAAGAGAAAAGGATCAAAAAAACCAATAGCAATTGGAAGCTCATAATCAAAGAAAAAAAAAATATATATATATTATATATATACACACACACACACACATACCGATAGTTAATAACAACAGTGGCATCAGATTTTCTATTTAACAAAAAAAAGAAAAAAGAAAGAAAAAAGAAAAGGAAAAAAGCAATTGAAAGCTTATCTATTGAGAATACAACAACAATAGAACTCCGTCAGTATCAAGAGAAGTGAAACCCTATAGTTTCCATGTTTTCCTGCCTAGATTCAAGATTTGTTTAATTCTTTGGTGACTTTCTAGTTATGGAGTAAATCACCAACAACAACATTAACTTTTTTTTTGGGTCAAATAAAATAGAAAAATAACTTCAGAAAGGAAAAGAAGATTGATAGAATACAGAGAAAATATTAACAAACTTGGAAAAGAAGGAAAAGTTGACAAACGATATAAGCAACCATACCTTTATGAGAATACTTTTGTTGCAAGTAGAATTCATAGTGTAGTTTGTTATATATAGTGCAATTATCATTTATTAATGAATTATTATTATTTTATATTGAAAATGAGTAGTAGCTAGGAGTTACACAGAGGTGTTAAAGAAATCGAATAGTTACGAGTTACTAAGAATGATATAATAACCCAAATTTTTATTTTTTTTGGGTGAAACAAGACAAAACTTCATTCAAACTGAACGGAAATTTTTGTCCACCAGTACAAGTTGTTGCACATCATAGGGTATGTCATCATACCAAACCTGACTGTGGGAGTACTTTGGCTAGCTTTGCCAAGTTGTCAGCTACAGCATTCCCACTCCTCTTAACATGCATAAAAGAAAAGGTGTCAAAAAACAAAGCCAAGGTTCTGGCATCGTCAACAACATGACCAAAAGAAGTAAGACACGTAGAGTCAGAGTTGAGTGCTTTAATGATTATTTCTGAGTCGTCTTCTTTACAAGCCGAGATTTATTGCAAAGAAGACTGCCTTTCTACATGCAGTTGCCTCCGCATGCTCCACGCTACAAAAGCGAATCTCTCCGCTAAGTGTTGGTCCTCAATGTTTGTGACACCTAACCATAAGTCTCTGAAATCCACAAACTGGGTGTAGAGCAGCGATCTAAGGCAAGGTTCTTACCACCAAATTCCTTTCAAGACTGAACAGCCCCATAACGAATGGATTACGTCCTCCACCCCCTCTTGGCAAAGGTCACAGGTGCTGTTTCGGGTCACTTTCCTGGTGCATAGGTTCTTCTTTGTGGGCAGCAATTCACGGCATGCACGCCAGATAAAGTGTTTGATTTTGTTTGGGACCTCCAGTGCCCAAATGAACTTCCAAAACCTGCCATGTGCTGATGGATCCGATGGGCCAGAGCTGGGTTTTTCTGCCAACAGTTTATATGCGCTTCTTGTTGAATAACTCCCAGATTTTGTCCCGGTCCATATGAGCTTGTCTGGTATGCCTAAGACTATTCTGGTCTCATGAGGGTAAAATTCAGAGCGCAACCTGTCTTCATCCCAGCAAGGGCCATTTTCATCACTCAGTGAGCATACTAAAGCATTGCTTGGCAGATTACGTTGTGGAGAAATAATGCGGCTTGAGCGTTTGTCAGGCAGCCACTTGTCACCACGTATAAACTTGGTGTCCATCTCCAATACGTTGGGTGCACTGCACCTTGAGTCCAGCCCACTTGTAATAGACATGCTCATTTAATGAGCTTGTCTTTAATGTTTTTATCTTTTCTTCGTCGTGTCCAAAAGTCCGCATGAGTTATTGGAGTTGGTTGGCTTAGTCGTGTTGGACACGTTGAGGAGAAAAATAAGAAAAGAGGGTTGATGCATTAAGGCTATTCAGCCTAAGGGAGAGCTGAAGAGAGAGTTTTTGGTTGAAGCAAATTCAAGGTAAGTGACTTGTATTTATTGTGACTAGATGTGAAGAGTGTGAAAGAGAGAAAAGAAGGAAAAGATGAAGAAATAAAAGGAGAGGTCATTCGGCCATTTGAAAATGTGAAGAGAAGAAGTGAAGTCCCAGTGTGAGGACTGATGCAGTTTTGAAGAACTGCGTAAGAGCAAGCAAAAGAGAAGAAAAAAATAGAGAGTAAGAGAAAATACACAATGAGGAAGAGATCAGTGAGTGAAAAGAAAAAAGTTTTTTTTTTTTCTTTATTTAAGTTATATCTCTAAGTGTTGTAATCTCTATTTAATATAGTGAAATTATTTGGAGTTTGTTCCATGATTTTCCCTTTAAGGAGAAAGGGTTTCCACGTAAATCTTTGTGTTCTTATGTGGTTGTGTTTCCGTTGTGCTTGCTAAAATTTATTCACAGTTATATAAAATTTTTCCCAACAAGTGGTATTAGAGCATAGGTTTGATTGGGAGTAATGGCCGGAGAAGAAGGAAAGTCGTTAGGAATCGAGAAGTTTGACGGCGCAGACTTTGACTATTGGAAGATGCAGATTGAAGATTATCTGTATGAGAAAATTGCATCTTCCTCTTTTGGGAAGGAAGCTAGATAGTATGAAAGAAGAAGAATGAAGTCTTCTTGATAGACAGTTGCTAGGAGTTATACGATTAACTCTGACAAGATCAGTTGCACACAACGTTGTGAAGGAAAAGACTACAGTGGATCTTATGAAGGCTTTGTCTAGCATGTATGAAAAGCCTTTGGCCAACAATAAGGTGCTTCTGATGAAGAAGTTGTTTAATTTGAAGATGGTGGAAGGTACTCCTGTGGCTCAGCATTTGAATGAGTTTAACACCGTCACAAATCAATTGTCCTCTGTGAAGATTGATTTTGACGATGAGATCTATACATTAATTTTTTTGGCTTCTTTGCTTAACAGTTAGAGGCCATAAGAATGATAGTGAGCAGTTCAGGAAAAAACAAACTCAAATATGATGATATTTGAGATTTGATTCTAAGTGAGGAGGTTCGCAGAAGAGATGCTAATACAAATAATGCACAAGATCAAGTTCTTCTTATGGAGAACAAGGGCAAAAATAGAAGCAGAGGGCTTGATGATTGAGCCAAATCCAACGACAGCTCACAGTCAAAAGATAGATCTCAATTTAAAGAGAGAAGAATGCTTCCATTGTGGGAAAAATGGCCACATAAAAAGAAACTGCTGGCATTGGAATAAAAAAAAAAAAACTAAAGAGAAAGATGAAAGAATGATGATGAGAAGAACACTGCAACAGTTGTGTTTCATGAGGATGTTCTGATGCTCTCTCTTGAAGAGCAAAAATGTGAGTATGTTGCTAAAAATGATGTTGAGTGGGTTGTTGATTTAGCAGCTTCCCACCATGTTATCCCCACAAACGAGTTGTTCACCACATACAAAGCAGGTGACTTTGGTATTGTGAAGATGGGTAACTCCAGTTACTCAAAAATTGTGGGAATTGGTGATGTGTGCATCAAGACCAATGTTGGTTGCACATTGATATCAAAATGTGCGGCATGTTCCAGATTTAAGGATGAATGCATTGTCTACATTGGCTTTGGATCGAGTGGGTTATAGAAACCATCTTGGCAATGGAAGATGGAAACTTTGTAAAAGATTATTAGTTATTGCTAGAGGGCATGCTTATTGTGGCATGTACAGAACTCACTTGAGGGCTTGTAGGAAAAAGTCCAATGAAGTCGAAGTTTTTGAGAAAACTCCACAGTTGAGAGTTGATAGTAATGGTGTTGCAGCTAAGAGAGTAAATTCTCTCTACCTGATAGTGATTTAAATGAGGAAGTGATATCTGATGGAAAATATCATGATACTAGGAAAAATGATGAAGTGAAAGATCGTGAAGGTCTTGAGTAGGGAGAGTAATATCTTTCACTAGAGATTGTTGAACCTCTTGAAAGGAGGTGTATTGAAGTGCATCATGCAGTTAGCTTCAAGAATATTTGGGCTTCTGATGAGGGGGAGCCAAGAACTTGGATTAAGGATATCCAAGGTGAAGTAAACTATTTGAGAATGAAAGGTATTAATTTTGATGAAATTTTCTCAGTGTTAATGAAGATAATGAAGAAGGTTGAGTCTGGTATTGACTTGGCCGGCATGGATTCTAACTGAAGAGTTGAGTTGAAGATCTCCTCCGTAGTGGGCTAGAGGGGGATTGTTGGTGCACTGCATCTTGAGTCCAGCCCACTTGTAATAGACATGCTCATTTAATGAGCTTGTCTTTAATGTTTTTATCTTTTCTTCATCATGTACAAAAGTTATCATGAGTTATGGAGTTGGTTGGCTTAGTCATGTTGGACACGTTGAGGAGAAAAAGAAAAAAGAGGGTTGATGCATTAAGGCTATTCAGCTTAAGGGAGAGCTAAAGAAAGAGTTTTTGGTTGAAGCAAAATCAAGGTAAGTGGCTTGCATTTATTGTGACTAGATGTGAAGAGTGTGCAAGAGAGAAAGAAGGAAAGATGAAGAAATAAAAGGAGAGCCATTCGGCCATTTGAAGAGGTGAAGAGAAGAAGTGAAGTCTCAGAGTGCGAGGACTGATGCAGTCTTGAAGAATTGTGTGAGTGAGAGCAAGCAAAGAGAAGAGAAAATAGAGAGGGTAAGAGAAAATACACAGTGAGGAAGAAAGCAGTGAGTGAAAAGAAAAAGAGTTTTTTTTTTCCTTACTCAAGTTGTATCTCTATTTAATATAGTGAAATTATTTGAAGTTTGTCCCGTGGTTTTTTCCTTCAAGGAGAAAGGGTTTCCACTATATATTTGTGTTCTTGTGTAGTTGTGCTTCCGCTGTGCTTGTTGAAATTTATTCACAGTTATATAGAATTTTTCCCAACACCAGGTTGAGCCTTTTTGCACCACAGATCTTGCTTTTACAATACTTTGCCACGCATAGGATCTGTTGAGCTTAACCTCATTGTCCAACACATAACATTGGGGAAAATTTTTGCCTTGAAGACTTTGTAAAATAATGATTCAGTGTTGTGGATGAGCTACCACACTTGTTTCCCCAGTAGCGCGAGATTGAAGTTTTCAATGTCTCTAAAACCCAATCTTCCTTGACACTTTGGTAGGCATGCTATCCAATGGACTTTTCGTGCTTCCCCCTTATATCCCCACCAAAACTTCTGATCAGTGACTCAATGTCTTTACAAAGGCTTGTTGGGAGTTTGAAGCATCCATAGTGAAAGTTGGCATTGCTTGGAGAACGGATTTCATGAGGACTTCGCGACCTGCTCGAGACAAAAGCTTTTCTTTCCACCCTTAGATTTTATGCCAAATTCTCTCTGATATAGCTAAAGCTCTGTTTTTTTGATGGGATGTAACTACTCATTAACTATACATATTAGAGGGAGATTAAGCTATATTTTTTTGGGGCTAAATCCTATAAACATATTTGATAGTCCAAAACTCCTATTAAAACCTAGATTAAGGTTTTAAGATAGGTTTCAATAGGACTTCTGGACTAATAAATGCTTTTATGTGGGGGTGGGAAAAAAAAAACGTTTATGGGGTAATCATATACATTAGTATCACATATATATTCGGTGTGATGGTTACTCCACAAGTATAAGTACTTGTGAGGTGTGGGAGACAAAAGCCGGGTTCAAGTCTTCAGGAGGGAGCTTCACACACATATACACTTAGATTAGGTTAAAGTATAATTCTATCTTGTATAAAAAAATATACATTAGTATAAAAATCAACACAACATTAAATAGCTTAAATTTTCAAACTCTCGTTACAATGTTTTAGAGGATTGCAGCATAAAGCAACATTATAAATAAATAATTTTTAAACGAAAGCTTCTATACTTACTACCCAAATGGACTTTCCTTGGAAACCACACCCGAATTAGTTCAATTGGCAAAAAGAATTCATAATCTCATTCTCAAAAATAATAATAATAATAATATTAAGAGTGCTATAATCAGGAAGCTCTCCTTCAGAACCGTACCTAAAAGTGAATTGCACATATATTATATTATTCTACTTCACTTATAAGCATTCCTAGCTCTGATAGTTTGATCTTGCTTGCGATATACGCTGCATATATGAAGCCACTGCCATATGCATTAATAACTAAGACTATGAAGAAGAAGAAAAAAGTATACATACTTTATGATCATCGTGCATGATTCAGTTCAAAATGTAAATTTTCAGAGTAATGGTTAATGAATATGTTGAGGGGGTCATTTCATCTGCCAATGAAAGATGGACTAAATTAATGAGAGCAACAGTGAATGAAAGTCCAGTTGTGCATGAAAGTAAGAGAGTGGTATAACCTCTTAAGGGTAGCCTGGCAAAGAAACAGTGTCTTCTCTAAAGCTTTAGATGTTGAAATGGTCAGGTTTATTTATTATTTTTATTGTTTTGTTTTGTTCTTCCTCTTTTATGAGTTACAAATTTTGACTGCCAAAGTAAATCAATAGTGAATAGTGAATATACTCCACATTATAATGTTAATTACTATCAGTTTTTTTATTTTTTTTTATTATTACGTAGAATACCAAAAGTAAAAAACATTAATCCAAAATGGTCATAAATAAAAGTTAACAAAATGCTATTTGAAAACTTTGAATAATCATATTTCAAATGTGGGTTCCAGTTAGCTTAATTAATAAAATCTCTAATGGTTGTATAAGAGATCTGGGATTCAATCCCTGCCTACACCAAAAACTGATTGGTGTCTTGGTCTGATGATAAAGAGCGATCATCAAGAGCGGACACTATAGGTTGAAACTTTAGAAAAAAAAAATTCAAGTTTAATTTTCTTCTGTTCAGTTTCTTTCACCTCAAATATATGCCAGTTTTTTTTTCTTTTTTTTTTAATTAAATTAATAATTATGAGATGTTTTCACATTTGTCATTGTAATAGGCTTTGATAGAGGGACACGCATCACCATTTAATGCATACACCAATTTTAGGATTTAACTTTTATAATATACCACCGTACACCATCGATACGATGGTCACTCCACAAGTCTAAGTGCTTGTGGAGTGTGGGGGTAAGGGCCAGGGTTCAGGTCTTCAAGAGGGAGGTTCACACATATATACACTTAGATTAGGCTAGAGTAGAATTCTATCTTGTAAAAAAAAAACTTTTATAATACTAGTAGGTTATCCGTCGCACAGACAATGTAGTAATATTTATGTAAATTTTTTTTGAAAATGTTACTAATATACCATAGCATATTTATTATAAAACTTTGTTACTAATGAGTTTATCATAAAAAGTAATAATTATAAATTGTAAACATATATCTATTATAATTATTTTGTTCACTAATGGTCAATGATTACAGCAACTTTGGAGTAATATTGTATAAGAAAAGTTGATCAAAACATATTAATTCTTTCTATATTATTGATTTTTATTATGTGATGTAATTAAAGCTTCATTACGACTTTTTTTCTTCAATGCTTTGTTATTGTGGTATATGGTGACACTTATAAAACTTGTTGAGGGTATTTTGAGCTTTTACCACTTTTCCTTTTGTTGCATCATTTGTGTTAATCACTAATGAATTGACACAGGGAAATTCTTGATTGGATCTTACCAAGTTTGGACTTTGTCGCTAAGATTTTTTGTAGGTATTTGCATTCATATTAAATTTCAATGATGTGACATCTTTTTGTAAATATTTATATATATATATATATATTTAATTAATTTTGGAATAGTGCAGCAAAATGAATTAATATAGCATATTGGATTGTGTATTTTTTTTCCATACCTTTTTGTCATTTGAAGGTGCATCAAAATTTTAGCAACTATGTAATTTTCAAAACCATCCTTTAGATTGAATTCGTTAAAAATATTTTTTTTTTTTCAAATCATGTGGGATTCCTTCTACAATATCAATATTTTTACAATAATTTAAATAAATTGTACCTCAATTTTTTTTAAGCAAGATCTCCTGTAGATTTATTTAGGATTTTCTCGGCATCTCTATCAAATATCTCAAAAGTTGTTTTGTTAGTTGAATCAAAAACTTCAATTTGAATCTTGTAACTAAAACAGTTTGCAATTGTATATATATAGTAGTTATAGTGAGATGAATATATTATAAATATTTGGAGAGTATGTAGTTAATGTGAGTGCCTTTAACCTTGGGATAGAAAGATTTGTTTTTGTTTCACATTTTGCCCATTGAAATGATTTTGTTTGATTGTTTGACATTCCTTTCACAAAGCATACACGAAATGTAATACCAACTCATTGTTGTATCAATGTTATTTATTGTTGCAATACCCTAGCAGTTCGCATCTTGCAATGAACTTGAAATTTAATATGCATTATTTTTTAATGTAAATAATATGATGTTTTTTATTTATTGTAAATGATAAGTATAATTTGAAATGATTAACAAACCTATTTCGTAGGATCTCATCCAATGCATTTTATCTTTACTATTGTCTTCAATTCTTTAAAGATGAATCTTCCTATGAAAATTGTTTTGCATGTATTTTTGGTTTTTTTTTATAGGATCATGTTTTTTACCATTCCTATCATTGAATTATTTTAAAGACAATATTAAGTAAATGACATTTTGTGAGATAGTATATGCTATTTATTACACTTTTTTCTTCTTATAAATTTTAAAAATATGCACTTGTCAATTACTTCAACAATCTTAAGGATCTCAAGATTAATATATATTTTTGTTTCATAGGTTGATGACAAAGAGATTTGTCTGCATAAATTACGTAGAACATTATTAATAAAAAAAATCATATTGAATCAAAATTGGGGAAAAATGAAGACATGATTTCATGAGAATGAGATTTTCTAGAAGTATCATCTATACATGGGGGAGGAGGAAGAAAGTTTGTAAGTGGGTAAGATTTTTGACTTTCATTTACACGTGGAAAGGGTTAGACTTGAGTCATAATATGTAAGATAATAACTAGGCTTGGGAGATAAAAAAAGGCTAATTTATATAATAGTAAAAAGAGTTACTATGATTTATCAGGTAATAGTAAAAAAATTAATAAAAAGAGGTAAAAAAATGCTAAATTTATATAATAGTAAAAAAAATTTACTTTGATCTATTGGGTAACAATAAAAAAAACTTAATAAAAAAAGTAAAAAATGCAAAATGCAACATTGTAGTGCCACATGACAGCACCTAATGCACTCTCGCATGAAGTCTCTGAAAAAAAAGTGAAAAAAAACTACCTAGAACTTTATTTATTGAAAGTAAAGTACACTACAAAAAGAAAAAATATATAAAGATAAATCATTCTATAGTCCACCATCTAAATATTAATAACTATCTTAAATATTTATAATCCACTTAATAATATAAAATTAAAAAAAACTGAAAAAAAAAAATTACCCAGTACTTGATTTCTTAAATCTAAAGTACCATACAAAAAAATAAAGATAAATCGTTCCACAGTCCACACTCTAAATACTAATAACTATCTTAAATATTTACAATTCACTTAATAATATAAATATACAAAAGAAAAAAAAAATTACCCAGTACTTTATTTCTTGAAAGTAAGTACCATACAAAAAGAAAAGTGTATGTATGTGTGTGTGTGTGTGTGTGTGTGTATCACTCCACTGTCCACACTTCAAAAACTAATTACTATCTTAAATATTTATAATTCACGTAATTATATAAAATTTACAACAAAAAAAAAGAATAAAGAAAAATCACTCCACAATGCACACACTAAATATTAATTACCATCTTAAATATTTATAAACCACTTAATAATATAAAATTTACAAATAAAAAAGTGAAAAAAATTTACCCAATACTTAATTTCTTGAAAGTAAAGTACCTTACAAAAGAAAAAAAACATAAAGATAAATCACTCCGTAGTCCACATTCTAAATACTAATTACTATTTTAAATATTTATAATCCATTTAATAATAAAATTTACAAAAGAAAAAAAAAGTGCAAAAAAATTTACCTAGTACTTAATTTCTTCAAACTAAAGTACCATACAAAAAGAAAAGAAAAAAAAAAGATAAATCACTCTATAGTCATAAAAGTAAAGTACCATACAAAAAAAAAAAGATAAAGAAAAATCACTCCATAGTCAACACTCTAAATACTAATTACTATCGAAAATATTTATAATCCATTTAATAATATAAAATTTACAAAAAAAAAAAAAGTGAAAAAGAAATTTACCTAGTACTTTATTTATTGAAATTAAAATATTATACAAAAGAAAAAAAAAGATAAAAATAAATCACTCTACTGTCTTCACTCTAAATTAATACTAATAACTATTTTAAATATTTATAATCCATTTAATAATATAAAACTTGCAAAAGAAAAAAAAATTCTCAATACTTATTTCTTGAAAGTAAAGTACCACACAAAAAGGAAAAAAAAAAATCCCCCCACACTCTAAATATTAATTACTATATCAAATATTTATATTCACTTAATAAAATAAAATACACAAAAAAAAAGTGAAAAAAAAATTTACCCAATACTTTATTTCTGGAATTAATGTGCCATACAAAAGAAAATAAAAAAAATAAAGATAAATCACTTTCACAGTCCACATTCTAAAAACTAATTACTATCTTAAATATTATATCTACTTAATAATACAAAATTACAAAAGAAAAAAGTAAAAAAAAATACCCAGTACTTGATTTCTTCAAAATAAAGTACTATACAAAAGAAACACAAAGAAAAAAAGATAAAGATAAATTCCTCATAATATTAAAGTAAAGTACTATACAAAAAGAAAAAGAAATAAATAAATAAATATAAATCACTCCATAGTCCACACTCTAAATTCTAATTACTATCTTAAATATTTATAATGCACTTAATAATATAAAATTGAAAAAGTAAAAAATTTGAAAAAATATATTTACCCAGTATTTGGATTTCTTGAAATTAAAGTACCATACAAAAAGAAAAAAAAAAGATAAATCACTTCATAGTCCACACTCTAAATACTATAACTATCTTAAATATTTATATCTACTTAATAATATAAACTTAGAAAAGAAAAAAAAAATTCTCAATATTTTATTTCTTGAAAGTAAAGTACCACACAAAGTAAAAGTACCAAAAAAAAAAAAACAAAGAATAAAGAAAAAGTCCTCCACACTATAGATATTAATAACTATCTCAAATATTTATAATTCACGTAATAAAATAAATATATAAAAGAAAAAAAAAAGTGAAAAAAAAAAACAATTTACCCAGTACTTTATTTCTTAAATTAAAGTGCCATACAAAAGAAAAAAATAAAGATAACTCACTTCACAGTTCATATTCTAAATACTAATTACTACTTTAAATATTTATAATCTACTTAATAATACAAAATTTACAAAAGAAAAAATGGAAAAAAATTTACACAGTACTTGATTTCCTCAAAGTAAAGTACCATATAAAAAGAAAAAGATAGAAAAAAAGATAAAAATAAATTACTCCACAGTCTTGAAGGCAAAGTATCATACTTTAAAAGAAAAAGAAAAAACAATATAAAGATAAATCACTCTACAGTTAATATTGTAAATATTAATTACTATCTTAAATATTTATAATTCACTTAATAATATAAAATTTACAAAAGAAAAAAAAAAGTGAAAAAAGAAATTTATCCAGTACTTGATTTCTTAAAATTAAAATACTAAATAAAAAAGAAAAAAAATATAAGGTAAATCATTCACTGTCCTCACTCCCAATACTAATAACTATCTTAAAATATTTATAATTCACTTTATAACATAAAACTTACAAAAGAAGAAAAAAAACTCTCAGAACTTTATTTCTTGAAAGTAAAGTGCCATACAAAAAGAAAAAAAAAAATCAATTCACAGTCCACACTCTAAATACTAATTACGATCTTAAATATTTATAATTCACTTAATGATATAAAATTTACAAAAGAAAAAAAGTAAAAAAAAAAAATCACCCAATACTTTATTTCTTGAAATTAATGTACTATACAAAAAGAAAAAGAAAAACATAAAGATAATCACTCAACAGTCCATATTTTAAATACAATTAATATCTTAAATATTATAATCTACTTAATAATATAAAATTTACAAAAGAAAAAAGTGAAAAAAAAAAATGTACTCAGTACTTGATTTGCTCAAAGTAAAGTACTTTACAAAAAGAAAAAAAAAAAGATAAAGATAAATCACTCTATAGTCCACATTCTAAATACTAATAACTATCTTAAATATTTGTAATCCACTTAATAATGTAAAACTTACAAAAGAAAAAAAAATCTCAGTACCTTATTTCTTGAAAGTAAAGTACCATACAAAAAGGAAAATTAAAAGAATAAAGAAAAAATCCCTCCATATAGTCCATAGTCCACACTCTAAATACTAATTACTATTTTAAATATTTATAATCCACTTAATAATATAAAATTTACAAAAAAAAAAAGTGAAAAAATTACCTAGTGCTTGATTTCTTGAATGTAAAGTCCCATACAAAAAGAAACAAAAAAAAAATAAAGATAAAATACTCTACAATCCATATTCTAAATATTAATTACTGCCGAAAATATTTATAATCTACTTAATAATGCAAAATTTACAAGAGAAAAAGAAGTCAAAAAGAAAAATGTACCCAGTATTTGATTTTTTCAAAGTAAAGTATCATACAAAAAAAGAAGAAGATAAAAATAAATTACTCCATAGTCTTGAAAGTAAAGTACCAAACAAAAAGAAAAAGGAAAAAAATAAAGATAAATCACTCTATAGTCCACACTCTAAATTCTAATTACTATTTTAAATATTTAGAATCCACTTAATAATATAAAATTAACAAAAGAAAAAAAATTTGAAATACTTTATTTCTTGAAAGTAAAGTACCATACAAAAAAAAATTCTCCACAATCCACACTCTAAATACTAATTACTATCTTAGATATTTATAATTCACTTAATAATATAAAATTTACAAAAGAAAAAAAAGTGAAAAAAAATATACCCATTACTTTATTTCTTAAAATTAAAGTACCATACAAAAAGAAAAAGAAAAAAAATAAAGATAAGTTACTCCACAGTCCACATTCTAAATACTAATTACTGCCTTAAATATTTATAATCTACTTAATATTATAAAATTTAGAAAAAAAAAGTGAAAAAAAAATTACCCCATACTTAATTTCTTCAAAGTAAAATACCATACAAAATGAAAAAAAAGAAGATAAAAATAAATTACTCTAGTCCACACTTTAAATACTAATTACTATTTTAAATATTTTAAATCCACTTAATAATATAAAATTAACAAAAAAAAATACCCAGTACTTGATTTCTTGAAATTAAAATATCATACAAAAAGAATAAAAAGAATATAAAAATAAACCACTCCACCGTTTACATTTTAAATACTAATTACTATCTTAAATATTTGTAATCCACTTAATAATATAAAATTGACAAAAGAAAAAAAAAATTGAAAATTTTTTACCTGGTACTTGATTTCTTCAAAATAAAGTACCATAACAAATGGGAAAAAAAAAAAAAAAAAAAAAAGATAAAGATAAATTACTCCATAGTCTTGAAAGTAAAGTACCATACCAAAAAAAAAAAAGATAAATCACTCCATAGTCCACACTTTAAATACTAATTATTATTCTAAATATTTAGAATCCACTTAATAATATAAAATCAACAAAAAAAAGGTGAAAAAAAAATTGTCCAGTACTTGATTTCTTAAAATTAGAGTACCATACAAAAAAAAATATAAAGATAAATCACTCCACCGTTTACACTCTAAATACTAATTACTATCTTAAATATTTATAATTCATTTAATAATATAAATTTACAATAGAAAAAAAATGTGAAATTTTTTTCTACCCAATACTTTACTTCTTGATTATAAAGTACCGTACAAAGAAAAAAGATAAAGATAAATCCCTCCACAGTCTATACTTTAAATATTAATTACTATTTTAAATATTTATAATCCACTTAATAATACAAAATTTTACTGCACAGAGTCTTAACCTTTTTGAGGATAAACGGCAGACACATAGGTTTAACCTTTGATGTACACAACTGTAGGAGTGGGTCAGACCTTGTAGGTTTCGAGGTACATGTGGGTGAGAGAGTTCAAATTTGGGTCATAAATTATAATGGTTGACTTAGAGCGCCACATGGCAGGACCTCATGCATTCTCACATGAGGTCTCTACTTTTATATATATATTGATTGATTGACTAGTTATTGGTTTGTGCTTCGCACGATTTTTTTCTTAAATTTATCAATTTATAAATATTATAAGTAGAAATGTATAAGAAAAATTATTCTTCAAACAAATGTCAGTATTTTTCTTTTCATTTTTATTTTTAAATTATAATTAATAATTATTAGATGTTTTCACATTTATCATTATAATAGGCTTTGATAGAGGGTCACGCATCACCATTTAATGCATTTACCAGTTTTAGGGATTCAACTTTTATAATATATTAGTTATTGGTTTGTGCTTCACACAATTTTTTCTTTTATTTATCAATTTAAAAATATTATAAGCAGAAATGTTATAAGAAAAATTATTCTTCATTAAAAAAAAGTATATTATTATTTTTTTATGCAAGATAGAAATTCTACTTTAGCCTAATTTAAGTGTATATGTGTGTGAAGTTTCCTGACCTTGATCTTTACCCTCTACACCCCACAAGCACTTATACTTATGAAGTAACCATCACACCAAGGGTCTGCGGTGGTATTATTATTATTATTAAATTTGATTACTTTTTTTTTCCCTTTGAAAGTATAAATTTTAAATAATAGAATGAGAAAACCAATTGCGCAATTTTCAATTAACTACTTATATAAAGTTAAAGAAAAAAATGTACATACGGATAGTTAATAACATATCAATGACATCAAATTTGCTATTTAACAAAAAAAAAAAAAACAAAAGTACTTGAAAGCTTATCTATTAAGAACATCAATAAACAATAGAACTTCATCAACATTAAGAGAAGTAGAATCCCACAATTTCCATATCTCTCTTTGTTACTTGATTTCAGGGTTTGTTCAATTTCTCGGTAACTTTCTATATATGAAGAACAACATCAACAAAAACATTAAGATTAACCACTTTCTATTTATTTATTTTTGTCAAATAAAATAGAAAAATAACTTCAAAAATAAAAAGAAGATTTATCGAATATGGAGAAAGATTAAATAAATTTTAAAAAAAAAAAAAAAGAGGAAAAGTTGACAAAAGATATAAACTGACGTTGTACCTTTGTGAGAATACTTTTGTTACAATTGGAATTTATAATGTAGTTTGTTACATATAGTGCAATTATCAAGATGAGTAGCTATGAGTTACACAAATGTAAGAATTGAAGAGTTATGAGTTACAAATGAAGATATAATAACCCATAAATTTTTGTTGTATGTAATTGCCCATTAACTATACCCTTGGGTTATACTAACCATTAAATTGACAGGATTATATACCCATTCTTAATTTTGATTGGAATTGTCTCATTCTTTTGCTCAAATTGAAGCCTCAAATGTCTAGTTTCTATCAAAATTAACCTCACTAACACATTCAAAATATTCTAAGAGATATTAACAAAAGGGTGAGCAGAGATCATTTGTTGAAAAATAGTTTTAGCATAAATAACATTAATAGACCCCAAATTAATTTTCAATTAACATTAATAGACCCCAATTACTTCCATATTAGAATTAATCAATCCCAAATTTACCCTAATTAAAAAGATAACTACACAAATTATTTATTGATTAATTAATCAAGTGTGCGCAACCTTACTATAAGATGTAGTTCTAACCAATTAAATTATGACATATTATTAATTTCAAATTAATTATAATTATAAACAATTGAAATTAATTGTTCATAATCACATAGTTGGACTTAATTTGTGATAGTACATCTTAGTCATCAAAACTTGATTTGATGATAACTTTTAATCTAATGGTCTGATTTAGGCTTATGATCAATTAATTTAATCATTATAATATCAAGATCATTTTGATGAAACAAAATTAAGGATCTAATAGCCGCAGTTAAGATGCTTGTCTCTAAAGTCAAATTTCTCTTTTCCCTTCCATGTGAAGTTAAATGCAAAGGGTTGTCAACAATTTAAATAAAAAAAACTTATTTTTCTTTTCTTTCATTTTTTGTTGTGTAATCATGTGTGGGTGATCAGCAAACCTGAGGGCGATATAAGTATTCAATTTTTCATGCTTCTGAAGAATATCAATGTGTTTAAGCAATATCATAGCTAGAAGGGTAAATTGAGCTGAGCTAAAAAAAAAAAAAAAAAAAGTAGAAGGGTTGATTGGCAATAAATCAAATAATCATATGCAGATACTCCAAACAAGTAGGGTGAGAGAGAACTTCCGTTGATTGTCTTGTTCCATTATAAAGGATGTAAATAATATTGAGTAGTCAATAAATTTGCCTTAGTTTGATGAGTACAGTGGGTGAGACTGTCTATACCAATTAATTTGGATGAATTCAGTAGTGACAAAGTAGAAAATCTTGGTGCCATTGGGTCCCTCCATCATAATTTTTTTGGATGTCCCCTCTATCATAATAGCAGCAAACAAACAAAGAGCATTGAATAAAACCCAGAAGATACAAATCAAAATTTAAGCTTAGTAATAAGACACAGATTTGGCTGAGTCATTCAAACTATTTGTGAAGTGAAGTGGAAAGGAGTAGAACTAAAAAGGCAAAAGACATAGGATCCTTCAATTAAAACACACATAACCAAGCCCAACCACATTCTCAACAAAAAAAAAAAAAAAAGGGAGAGAGAGAGAGAGAAAAGACAGCAGTTCCTAGACCTCACACAAAACCATGTCCCCCCACCACATAAGTACATTTTTGGCTTTTGATTCAGAAACTCATCAGTACTGAAAGCTCAACCATCTGCAAAACAAACAAAGTGGAGTTATATTATATTAAAATAGGTTTGAAACAACTGGGTTATGAAGAAGGATGAAGAACATGAACAAATTTGTATTAATAAAAGAAAAGTTGTTTTTTGAAATTCAATTACCATTATGGGTTCTGGAACTGAAGATGGGGAAATCATGATGAGAGGAGTTAGGAATGGAAATGGATAGGCGGGTTGTTGAAACTGATGAGCTATTTGATGATTTATCATCCAACTGATCAACCCATGAATCTCTCTCTTTAGGGGGCCATTCATCAAAGAAATGGTGAATGGTCTTCTGGGTTTGGGGTTGGGGTTGTTCTTTCTCCATTAATTTGATATCACTACCCAGAACAAAGAAATGCTGGTCTTCTTCAGATTGTTTTGTGGTGGAATCACTGAGGCTTTGAAGCTGCAAGTAAGAAGAGTAGTCACTCTGGTTTTGTAAACCAGAGCAGCTCCTTTGTTTTGAAGAAGATGTGCTCATTGTCAGTGGTGTGAGTTGCCATGGGTCATCCATGGATAATGGACCGGATAAGCTTCTCATAGTCCCAGATGGCTCTGAGAAGAAAGCATGCTCATCAACCTCCTCTTTCAGCCCATAAATATACCTGTTTCTTCTTCCCGAAGAACAAGAAAATCATAAATAAAAGTACTAATAAATAAGTACCATATATAAATATGTTTTTGAAAGTCGTATTAATTCAAGACAAGTACTTTTTCTCAAGACAGTAACACACACACACCTGAAATCAGCGTTCGTCTGGGAGTAAGGGCTAGACTCCAAAAGCAATGGGGTGGTATTGTTGTCATGAGGTGACAAGCCAATACCTGGAGTCTTTGAAGAAGATTTGGGACTATGATAAAGGAAGTGAAGGTGAGGAGGGTTACTGTTAGTGTGGTAAGAATGGTGAAGGTGGCTGTGATGGGTATCTGAGGATGACATTGAAGAGAGTGAAGAAAAAGGATTAGGATAATGAGAGGTTGGGGTTAGTGCAGCTGAGTGGCTCCTGGTGATTGATGAGATTGTTGAAGTTGATGGGTTTGTTGTTGTTGATGATGATGAATATGATGTTGTTGTTGTTTTCAAAACTTCCACAGGCTTTCTTGAACGGTTTTTCCCTCTGTGCATGTGTCTCTCACAGTACTTTGAATCTGGAAATGCCTCTTTTGAGCACCTCCATTTTTTGCCATCTGTTCTTCTACACCTCCCCGGCTCTGGGTCTATCTTCCTCCCCAAACCCATCTGCAAACAATTCCATCCAAGTCCAACTGCACTCAAAGCCCCTCCTTAATTAATTTGTCACCAATACCACAAAATTCCATTCAACAACTCAAAAAACTGAAAGAAATTAAAAAATATATAGTGTAGTTGGTTTACCATGTTGATGAGGTAGGTGAGGGAAGAACTTTGAAGAGAGAGAAGAGTCAAGGCAGCTTCTTTTGATGGTATAGAGGAGATCAGGTGGGATAGGGATGCCTGAAGCCATGTACTTGAAGATTAGAGCTTGGTGTTCAAGCTCTTGCCATTGAGATGCAGTGAAGGGAAACCTGTTTCTTCCACTCATCTCTTCTTGAAGAAGAAGAAGAAAAGAAAAAGAAAGGAACTTTCAAAGAGGAAAAAGAAAAGAACCTCTTCCCTTGTCTTCAGAGTTCACAGGTGCAGTAAAAAACTTATAAAAAAAAAAAAAAAAAAGGACCAGGTTCAGGAGCAGAGAGAAAAAAAGAGAAGCATCAGAGATGTGTTTGGACTGAGGGGGGTTATTACTTATTACATTACTAGTAGCAGTGCTAGAGGAGCTTGGAGTAGAGTAGGTATATTTATTTCAGGGACCATTGGGTTGCAGAATCTTCTGTACATGGATAAAACTAATGGTTCTGATTACAGTGTTGCATGCCATGCCACACCTCTTTCTCTCTCTCTCTCTCTTTCTCTGCCTGCTCCTATTATGACTGCACCTCTCTGTTGCTTCTGCTTCTGCACCTAAGCTGCCTGTATGGCAGCTCCTGTCTCTGACATCTCTACGGAAATCCATAAACTAAAGTAACATTATAAAGATTATTTAATAAAAAAACAAAAGAGAAAATAATTAATATTGGCGTTATTATTATTATAAGTAAGACTGTAAGAGTTGGTGTCTGAAACCAATGCCTGTCTGTCTGAGCCAAGGTTGTACGGTTTTAGCTTTTACTGCTCCTAACTCTTTTACTTTTTAGTTTTTTTTTCTGTTCCGTTACCTCACTCCTCCACTTACTATTTGACCTTTTTTTTGGCTTCGGATATCATAAAAGTAAAACACTTCCTGTTCTTTTTATATCTGTTTATGTTTTATGTTTTTTTAATTCTTAAAAGCTGTTAACAATTATACGATCTGTGAATCCCCTCTCCCTCTCTTTAATAATAATTTTTTATTACTAGAACAAAATATTAACGATTAATTTTTAATATAAGCAGGAATTGTACTCTCCTATTAATAAATTTATTTTTTTAAAAAAATTAATTAAAAATAGTATTAAATTATTTTTAATTCTTAATAATTTTTTTTTAAAATGATATATTACTGTATGTCTTTAATTAATAGAATTCATATATATATATATATATATATATATATATATATATATATATATATGCTGTTTTGAGATTTGACTGTATCTGTGTGTCTGTGTCGTTCTACTTAGTACTGGTACATCAATCGCTGATCTGCCCATGCTAGGATCATTAGGAATGAGAAAAGAGAACATGGAGAGTGAGGAAAACAGAGAAAAAATATTATTATTGTTGTAAGTTTAAAATTTTCATATCACGTTATGCCCACCAACAGTTGTAAAACAATGTATTATTTTTTTAATAACTTAAATTTATTGTAATTTTACCACATAATAATAATAATAATAATTAATTAATTACACCATAATTCCTGGTTCAGGAAAGAAAGAACACTGATTAAGGATCAGAATGCCATCCATATGGACCATATATATCCTTTTGTTTTGTTAACGAAAGTTGATTTTTCTGTGGCTTACATAATCTTCACATTCAACCTACGTACCTAACTTTTTTTCCCGTTACTGTCTCTGCTTTAATGGGATCTTCATGATCTATGAGACTATGACCCTACAATAGATTGCATAGAAATTAAATGGCATTATTGATTTTCAGTAGAAGTACGCACCAGAAAGTCTTCCTCTCTGATTATTGATTAATCAATGTTGATCTAATCAATTTAGTGAAACTAAAGAGACAAAAGGAAACGAACTTGTAATTAAAATGGTCCAAATTGGGAACTTGTGGATTTGTCAACCAAAAAAAGAAAAAAAATGGGGGAACGATTTGCTCTCAAGTACACGGGAATTAAATTCTGATCATTTACGCATGTTCAGTATGTAAATGCAGGATTGAACCAAGATTAACGCTATCCCAGCAACGTATACAACCATAAAACTCTTTATGTTGTAAATGTTCGATCTAACCCGTGAACACGATACGAACCCAATATGGGTTTTTGTAAGTTAGGATTAGGCATTAGCGGGCTTGGGTTATAAACGGGTCAACTCGAAAATGACACAATAAGAAACGCGTCATAAGCAGGTCAATCTGCGTAACCCGTAATAGACACATTTGACATGCCAATTTATTTGTGTCAACCTGAAATGACTCGTTTAACACAACCCGTTTAACTAGTATAACAAATAATTATTCATTTTATTTTAGATTTGTCAAATATTTTTTATATCCAACCTATATTTTAAATTTAAAATGAAAAGTGAATAATTACAAAAACTTACAAGGGATATAATTGGAAATTGAAATTTTACAAACCCTAAGGATATTATATTTTTGTTGAACTATGTTATTTTGAATTTGGGTTGAAGTTTATGCATTTCTTTTGGGGCGAAAAGAACTTATTTCTAGATAAATATTATATTTTTGGTGAACGATATTATTTTGAAAGTGGGTTAAAGACTTGAAGTGTATGCACTACTTTAAGAATGCAAAAAAAAAAAAAAAAATCTAGATGAATGTTATATTTAATATTATATAAGTTGAAATGAGTTGTGTTATATTCGTGGCAACCTAACACGACTTGTTTATTAAGCGTGTCAAGTGGGTAGGGTCAGGTCAACCCGCTTTATTAATAGGTCGGGTTAGGGTTGAAGGATCATGACACGATTATTAAATGAGTTGGGTTGGATTCGGGTTGAGCTATTTTGTTGAATACCCCTACCTCAACATGACATAAACCCGATACGCTAACTCACACTGACACCCCTACAATAAAACCAAGAAATTGTATTTCTTGGTTTTATGGTTGTTTATGATTGCTGGGAAAGCATTAAAATGAGAACTTTGTCAGTTTCTGCACTTAGTATCATATATTTTAGTTCACTCTTAAGTCCAGGAAAATGTGGAGGGTTGTGCTAAGTTCGTGGCCAACGTAAAATTTATTCACTCTCGCTTTATTAGGAATATTAAAATAAATGGGAAGTTTTGGAGTGAAAAAAAAAAAAAAAAAAGGTTCTAAATTAATGGAGTGGATCTAAATGTTAACTCTTACATCTCCCTCTTTACCTAAAAAATTTACAATTTTTCTTTTTTGGTTGTTAGGTGAAGTTACTGGGATTGATATCTCAGACATTACAATTTACAACTCTAGCTAGGAGTTTAATTTGGGGTTTCTTTGTATGGTGTACGGTCAAAGACATCAGGAATTGGAACATTCAACTATAGGTACCAGAAGTGTTATGACTATAATAAATGGATTTTTTTTTTGGTTGGTTGCATTAAAAATCTCAAACTATTCCTGGAGACTGGAGAGTTACTTTGTCAGAGAGTTGTACAAAGAGTAAGAGTAGTGCACTCTTCCGCACTGTTTCTTTTTCCTCTCCCCGCAAGCTCAAACAAATGCAAACCTTTTTTTAAAAAAATTAATAATTTACGTAACCACAATTTACTGCATTTTCTTGTATTAATTTAAATATCTTACACTTTCAGATTCACTGTTTGGCAGTCATTAAATTACTTCACTCACTTTCACTCTATGAAAAAAAAAGGGGATAATTATGGTTGAAATAGCGAAACATTACGAAAAATAACATTTCCATTAAAGATTTGTATAAATGCCATGCACATACCTACCCATGCCCTCTCACACTACGATGTTAAAAGAGGAAATGACACTCTTCTAAAGTAGTTTGTGAATGAATGATTGACACTTCCCTTAACATTTGTATAACTTTTTTTTTTTAAGTGTCATTTTTTAAAATATGTGAAGTGTCATTTTGTGAAATTTTAAAAGTGGTGGGCGTAGTTTACCAGAATTAAAAGAAGAAAATAAAATAAAAGTTAACAAAGACCATCTCACTCTATGAGGCATTAAAATCCACTTCCACTAACCTAACCAATAAAAGAGTTAATTAAAATTGGACATATGTCATAATCTTGATGGGCCTAGTACATAGGAAAGCTGAACCTAATCTTTGCCCTTGACTAAAATCATAACAACTTTAATGTCTTAATAGATCAAAAATTCCTACTTGATTTTATATAGTCATGTAATAAATTATATATATATATATATATAAAGAGAAACTTTCTTCTATCAAATAAAACCTCTGAAATTTTGTAAAAGTGAGAACTTTTCTATAAAAAAAGAAGAAGGTAATAAGATTGCCTACTAAGAGCATTAGCATCCAAGTTTGCATAATAGTTTTTATTTTACCATCTAAGAAGTTATTTTTATTTATTATATAATACCACTTTACAATACACCTAACTTTCCAAATTCTATTTCAACATACAGCCTATTAAAATAATATCCAATATCCCATAAAAGAATATATCTCATCTCTCTGTTTTTTTCGCTTTGTCTTTCTTCCCCTCTCTCTATCTCTCTCTCAACCACCCAATACCCAAAAAAAATCAACTCATCCACCAGCTACCACCCAAAACCATACTCAAATCAACCCATCTACCGCTCCCCACTCAAATGCATATCATCCCAACCACTAAAACCCAACAACCACCACCAATAGAAACTAAAACCACCACTAGCAACCACTACAACCAACCATAACAACCACATCGCCACCACCATGCTACCCACCAAAACTCATTAAACCTAAAACCACCACCAAATCCAAAACCAAAACTGTAACCTCCATCGAACCACCACCAAGCAACTAGCAAATCAATGAAAACTAGACCAAAACCCACAGCCATCTTTGTTTCTCATCCCATCAATCTTTGCTTCTCAGAGGCGGCTCTACAACCAACCTAGGGGGTTTAGATGAACCCTCTGACTTGGCTAAGAACCAAAAGTTATATACAAATTTTTTTTTTACCCTTAAAATAAAATTTTGAACACTCTAACCCTAAATTTTGTTTAATCCTAATTGGAAATAAGCTTGAATATAATCATTTTAGTACTATTTTCACATTAATTTTACAATAAAAGTTAAGTGGCAAGTTTTAATTGGTTTCTATCTAAACCCACAAGTGACATCACTTTTTTATATATTTTTAACAACTTGCCACTTAAATTTTGTTGTGAAAGTGTTGTGTCAGTAGCTAGCTATACTCTTAAAATTGTTGCTTCATTTTTAAAAATAAATAAATCCTCTCTCTGGATTTTGGCTTACTTCGCCATTGGCCACGGAATGAAATTGTTTTTCTTGCACTTTCCTTCTTCATTAGAAAAAAATTACACAACTTTTAACACACAAAAATTACAACACTGTTGACCCCCTAGAAAAAAATCATGGAGCCGCCACTGTTGCCTCTCATCCCCATTGATCTTTGCTACATCTTTGTTCTGCCACCTTGGAGGCCCAACACCAACATCAAACAGAGAGAGAGAGAGAGAGAGAGCAAAACTGAAGAGACAAAGGTGAGAGAAAAATAATAAAAGATATTAAAAATGTGAAAACAACTTGCTATATATATAGTATATACAACTTTACTGCAACAAATGGGTAAATATTTTTAGATATAAACACTCAGATAATGCATGTTTTTTGTGGTTTGATGCTATAAAATAGCAAATTGGGAGTTTTAGAACTCCCTATGCTAATGCTCTAATCACCTATTTCATGATCCCACAAAATGAAAACAACATTATCAAATTTTCAATTGATGAAAATATACATATGAAAATACCATAGTTTAAAAGCTCGTTTTATGAGGGAGTGTGCATTTAAACATAACT
>JAGHPS010001140.1:0-29741 GCA_020976635.1 Castanea crenata | reverse complement strand
ACCTATTTAAAATTATTTATATTTCATTATGCCTATGTCCATTAAATGTACACCTAAACCATTTAAATAAAATAAAGCTTCTCAGTAAATCCCACTTTTTGGGTGTAAATAGAATTTTAATAGACATAAACACATGGTTATGTTTGTCACCAACTTTTCTAAAAATCACACGAATAAAAAAGGTTGATCCCCAATTGTTACATGTTGTTACTCCACTCATAGCTCTATATCTTGTTAGGTAGGACTCCATGCTCAAGATCCAAGGAACCATCCCATATTTATTTGGACAGCCCGTATCATAATATACGTGGCCTCCCTCCCCATAAAAGTTACTTACATTTTTAGAATTGGCTATGCAGAGGCCCAGAGTATGATACTAACAAACAATAATGTAAAAAGGGTCAACGAATAAATTTATTTAGGACAAAAGAACAAAATAATAAAGTAAACAAAAATGAAACTTACTTTTAGAAGGGTGTAATCCATAACCCTTATCTATGCAAGTTGAACATGACAAAGAGATTGGACCAGTTGCCCATATGTACTGGGCACTTGAAATACTCGTACGTATTTGTATGAATTTTGGATATATTTTGAGGCTGAAATTTTTGTGCGCAAAAAGGAATCCATAAAGCACCATTGCAATCATAATGAAGACAAATGAAAGTAGCAACAGAATTTCTTCCCAAGTTTAAATACCACAAGAAGGCCAAATATTGTGCCAATAAACTTAGCAAATATAAAAACAAGCAAAAAATGCACTGAGTGCTCTAAAATTAAGGAATTCAAATGCAAAAATAACTAATTAATTAGATTGTGAATTATAATTTTATAGTTTTGAAAATTTTTGTTTGATATTATATATAACAAATTTTAAGCATTAGAGTTGAGAAAAAATATTTTGGAGTTTGATGATATAGTACTGTTTAAACTTAAATGCAAACATATAGTTGTGTGTAAACATAAACTTATGGTTACGTTTTTTCACCAACTTTTCTGGAGGCATGCCAAGAATGGCAGAGGCTCTGGATACTGATTTACGTAAATATTCATCAAATCAAACTAAAACAAAAGAAAACAATAAGAGTAAATCAGTTTGAACATAGCCCACCGACTACACAGCCCGCTTCTGGGAGCCTTTCGTCTAATGGGTTGGGAAATTAGATTATATACAATAACCTTACTAGTTATTGTACATATCATATAAAAGAGGAGAAACCCACCTAGCAAAAACTAAAATCCACTCCCAAATCCCCAATACGATAATCTGTATAATTCAATATTCAAAATCCACGAGGTAGATTTCAACCCCGTGGAATGAATTACTAAGTAAATATTTAGGATAATTTGGGTGAATTTGAATAAAACTCAAAAGTAAAAAAAAAAAAAAAATGACACCACGGAGAGAATTAAGAGACCGCGCATAATACAGGACAAGGTAAAAAAGATTAAACACTTACATCCTAGAAAGTTTTCATGAATTTCATTCATTAATGGAGCTAAAGTACCCAACCCTGTGAAAACTAGAGAAATCATTTGACCTATATTTATTTGACCTTTGTAGTAGAATTGCAGAGGCTATGGTACTGATTTACATAAATATTCATCAAATCAAACTAAAATAAAAGAAAACATAAGAGTAAACCAGTTTGAACATAGATCACAAACTACCTAGCAGAATTTAGGGAGCCTCTCGTCTAATGGGTTGAGAAATTAGATTATATAAAATAACCTTACTAGTTATTGTACATATCGCATAAAAGAGGAGAAATAAAGTGATGCCTAATGCTTCATTCCCTTCCACTACAGTTTTGCTGAAAAATAGGTTTAGAAACCCCCTAGCAAAAACCCAAATCAACTCCCAAATCCCCTTGACGATAATCAGTATAACTCAATATTCAGAATCCACGAGGTAGATTTCAACCCTGTGGCATGAATTACTAAGTAAATATTTAGGATAATTTGGGTGAAATTCGAATAAAAATCGAATTTTGGATCTATTTAGAATCCACTAGTATGTACTTGTTTGAATTTTGGATCTATTTTGAGGATGAAATTTTTGGGGACAAAAAGGATTCCATAAAGTATCATTGCAATCATAATGGAGACAAATGAAAATAGAAACAGCCTTTCTTCCCAAGTTTAAATACCACAAGAAGACCAAATATTGTGTCAATAAACTTAGCAAATATGAAAACAAGCAAAATCGCACTAACTGCTCTAAAATTAAGGAATTAAAATGCAAAAATAATGAATGAGTTAGATTCTAGATTAGAATTTTATATTTTTGAATAATTTTGTTTGATATTATATATAACAAATTTTAAGTGTTAGAGTTGACAAAAATATATTTTGGAGTTTGATGATATGGTACTGTTTAAACTTAAATGTAAATATATGGTTATGTGTAAACATAGCCATATGATTACGTTTTGTCACCAACTTTTCTGGAGGCATCCCAAGAATTGCAGAGGCTCTAGGTATTGATTTACATAAATATTTATCAAATCAAACTATAACAAAAGAAAACATAAAAGTAAATCAGTTTGAACATAGACCACCAACTACCTAGCAGGCTTTAGGGAGCCTCTCGTCTAATTGGTTGGGAAATTAAATTAAATACAATAACTGTACTAGCTATTGTACATATCACATAAAAGAGGAGAAACCCACCTAGCAAAAAATCAAATCCACTCCCAAATACCCTATACGATAATCTGTATAACTCAATATTCATAACCCATGAGGTGATTTCAACCCCGTGGAATGAATTACTAAGTAAATATTTTGGATAATTTTGGTGAAATTCAAATAAAACTCAAAAGTAAAATAAGGTAAAAAGATTAAATACTTACATCCTAGAAAGTCTTTAAGGATTCCATTCATTTATAGAGCTAACATACACAACCCTATAAAAACTGGAGAAATCATTCGACCTATATTTATTTAACCTTTGTACTAGATAACTGCATGCTTTCCGATGGCATAGAGATTAATCTGAACTAGGATAGAACAAAATATTACGTTCTTAACAGTAGCGTCTCAAATCATTGATTAGGAAATCACGAGATAATAATACCATTGTTTTATCAGGAATGCCAAGTCTCAAATTTTCCATAACTCCATGAAGTGTGTTCCTATAATAAGTTCTCCTTACAGTTTCCTAGGCTACAAGTCCCATGCCCAGGCAAAGAAAAATATATATATTTATTGCACTGAAAACACATTTCAAATTATTTATATTTTTTTACGCCTAAGTCCATTAAATATACTTCAAAACCATTTGAAACAAACTAAAATCTCTCAGTAAATCCCACTTTTTAGTATAAAAGAACAAAATAATAAAGCAAACAAAAATGAAACATACTTTTAGAAGGGTGTAATCCATAACCTTATCCATATAAGTTGAGCATGACAAAGAGATTGGACTAGTTGCCCATATGTATTGGCACTTGTAATACTAGTACGTACTTGTATGAATTTTCGATCTATTTTGAGGCTGAAATTTTTGTGCACAAAAAGGATTCCAGAAAGTATCATTGCAATCATAATGGAGACAAATGAAAATAGGAACAACCTTTCTTCCCAAGTCTAAATACCACAAGAAGACCAAATACTGTGCCAATAAACTTAGCAAATATAAAAACAAGCAAAAATTACTAAGTGCTCCAAAATTAAGGAATTAAAATGCAAAAATAATTAATGAATTTGATTTTGGATTAGAATGTTACAGTTTTGAATAATTTTGTTTGACATTATTTAAAACAACTTTTAAGCATTAGAGTTGTGAAAAAATATTTGAGTTTAATGATATAGTACTGTTTAAACGTAAACATAAACATAGAGTTATGCATAAACATAAACATATGGTTATGTTTTATCACTAACTTTTCTGGAGGCATCCCAAGAATTACAGAGCCTTTGGGTATTGATTTACATAAATATTTTTCAAATCAAACCAAAACAAAAGAGTAAATCAGTTTGAAAATTGACCACCGACTACCTAGCAGGCTTTAGGGAGCCTCTCGTCTAATGTCAAAATGTCTAACACTTCTTACACCATTTGGCAATAGTGTTCTTCCAATTCTCTCTCTAGAAAATTTTGTATGTTTCTCCCTTTGTATCTATTTGATTATCTAATTGGGCTGGCATTTTGGGCCTTTCCAATTGGGATTAAGTGTGTGGCTTAGAGTGGGACCAAAAGGGACCAATGAGACACTAGCTCCAATGGGCTTTGAGCTTTTCTGTCAACTCTTGACAAGTCCAAAGTTACCATTACCTATATTTAATACCATTATATAAATATAGTTGCACTCTAGGCCTTATTTATTTTATATCCCAAGACTTTATTGTACATGCAACCCTTTCATAAAATATTCGTAGTAACACAAAGTTATGAATGTAGACTGCCACTTTGTAAATTACTACATCTTATCCTTGAGTACCCAATTTAATTCTTTAAGTTATTCATCATATATTTATGAAATCCAATTCCATAAATATATACTTAAGTAACTCCTTACTAAAGTAGTTAGGCCTAACTCTCTGAATAACAAACCCATTAAACTTATCTCAAGGGAATATTTTGTATCTTCGTTAAGAGACTATGAATTCCATCTAGAGAATATATGTTCCATCAACACTAAATGTGGTTGCCCATCATACTTAGGTTTTGACCGTAACTATAGATCTCACTCCTGATATATCAAAGCAACCTACATCTCATGATCAAGTCCATTATTCTCTTAGAATTAAGACTATTGGCCGTCTTACTAGTTCTTGTGATTTTATCATGTGTTAATATATGCTCCAAATCTTCAAAGTCAGAAATTTCAAAAGCTGCCCTAATGCAATCCAATTTAGATGTCGGAAATGCTAGTGTCAAAAAAGATATATATATCACTATTTTTATTTTGTCAACTAATTGTGAATGGTAGAGAAAAAATAATAGATGCATGAGGTTTACATAACACTCATAACTTGGCAAATTGTGAAGAGGTTATGATGTTATATTCTAATAGCACTCCATTGGAAATTATGACAGTTTTAACTGTTTAAGGGTCATAATGTCTGAGTCATGACATGCACAAAAAAATCGAAAAAAAGGTAATGAGGAAGTAAAAAAAAAAAAGTAGTTTTTTTTATATGTTAAAATAGAAAAAAATTAAAAATAAAAATTGCTATGTGAATGATCTCAAGGGTCACGATGACTGAGTAATGAGACTTGCGCAAATAAACGAAGGAAAATGTTATTGGGTGCGGTAAATGTATTGAGTTAAGAATTTTTTTTTAAATTATGAAAAAAAAAACAATTAATTGGTTAGTCTACTTTTATATATATACATATATATATATATATATATATATATATATTAAAATTTTATAAAAGTGATATCAAAATTTTCATTAAATGGTTTATAAAATAGTTTGGCTTAACTTTAGTACTTTTTTAACTAGAAGTCTTTTTTATTTTAATTACACAATGGTAAGTAGCAGTAAGTTTTAATGTCCATATTTTACTTAGTTAGTAGGTAATGTGGCAATTTTTCATTAAAATAAAAAAGATTTTAATTAAAAAAGTATTGGAAGTAAACCGAACTTTATTAAAAATTATCTTAAAAAACTTATGATTTATTAACAATTATCCTAAGACACTCATGAATAAAAAATAAAAAAAAAGAGTCATAAAGCATCAACATTGGTAGTGCCAAAAAATTAAATATTTAGGACCCGTATGGTAATATTGTTCTACTAATATTGTTTGCATTTTTTGAAAATACGTGTGGGTAAAAAAGTATGTAAAAATACATATAATATTGTTTAAACACTAAAAACTGTTGTTCTAATTACACTACCAACAACTCAAAAAAATTAATTTATTTATTTTAACACACTTCAATTATATATTTATTCTTTATTATTTTTTATTCTCCCTTTCTCTCTCTTTCTCTCTGTCTCTTTCCCTTCTTTGAACCAAGATCAACCACCAAAGTGAATAAACTTTCACTCTTTCTTCTCAACTCAGCAAACCCACTATCACCTAAAACCTCCTCACATCAAAACTTGGTCATAGCCACCTCCAAATACCCACTACTCAGTGACCATGATCATTGCCAGATACCCACTGCCCAGCCACCATGATCACAATCCATCATTGCAAGATTGACTCACTGAGATCCACCAAAATCATAGCCCAGCCACCATGATCACAACCCAAACCCCCACCACTGTTACCAAAACCCATCAAGAAAAATCCAACAATCCAAAATTGTAAACCAATGGGCAACCCACCACCACAAGCCGATCAGCAAACCACCAGCCCAACCACAGCCAACGACTTTATAAGTTATACTAGGGGCGCGTGAGTGGGGCATGATGTAACTATCAACCAAACCGCATGATATGAATGTATCAATTGTGTAGTGTTTTATAAACAGTGGTCAACTTTCTTTCCCTAGCTATTGGCATTTTTATATTTATTATATTTACCAATGGATATATTTGAACATCGGAATTTGTATACTTAAGAAATGCATTTAGTCAAGACTAGATGGTGTGGCGGCTTTGCATATCTATGAGAAGCTTTTTATCTTCCTCTTTTCTTCTCTCTCTCTCTCTATCCCTTCTGCAACATCTCTCATTTGCACTATAATGAATCCCATATAGAGAAAAAATTGAAGTCAGTCATGGTAGGATCATCACCTCTTCTAGTTTTAGTTTTAGCCTTTTGTGTTGCTTGCATCTTTGGCCAACTTTTTGAATTAGCTCAAGCTCAAAATCGAACCCAAGCTGCTACAGATCCAGCTGAAGGTATGCCTCTCTCTCTCTCTCTCTCACTCACACACACACACACACACAGTTTATTACATATTAATGTTGTTGGCTGATCAGAGCTTTTTTTGTCTTCTGTATATGTTACATGTGAACAGCAATAGGAAACTTTTTTTTTTCTTTTGTGGGTTATAATCCAATAAATAAACAATGAATGCCAAAAACTGTGTTTGTTTATAATTGTTGAGGTACAAAACTTGAAGTAATATATAGAAGGCTAGCTTTTAGAATTTGATCGTGCTATAGCTTCCAAATCTAGCTATGGATGAAGTTAATAAGAGCCCCAAACCAACTAATCATTGCTGATAAGTGCAAGGTAGATATTGTACTTTCGATATTATCATCATTTCAATGGCTAGCTTAGCTTTGCAGTTGTGCTGGCAACTTGTGGTGTCAGCCATTACATTATTGGGGTGGTGGTAAATACTATATAGTATTAGAGGGGCTTGGGTACATCATAAATTAATAATTACATATTTAACTAAATAATCAGACAGCTATGAGCAATGCTCTCTCTCTCTCTCTCTCTCTCTCTCTCTCTCTATATATATATATATATGTATATATATTGAAATTTTAAAGGCTACCACCCCAGTAATTTAATAAGAAAAAGAAAGAGTTATGAAAGATTTTTTTTTTTGGTCACTATATAGATTGATTGGATAAAAAAAAATTCAATCAATGTATATAGTGACCCAAAAAAAAAGAAGAAGAAGAAAAAGAAATCTATGTTACACGGATTTTACTCACTGTTTCATTAAAAAAATAAAAATTCATTCACTGATTGATATTGTAGGGGTATTGGGCCCAGAAAAATATAAAGGATGGCCCAACGAAATCTTTTGGGCTAGCAACCCGGAGTCCGAAACATCAAAGTGGTCAGGGAGTGTTCAAAAAATCCAAATACGTCCGAGGGGTAGATATGTCCTCGGAATGTTATGCCGAGGACATAGGAAGAGAAGTTTTGGTACCCCCGAGTTAATCTACGAAGAGTCCTACAATCAAGGGGTATGCGCGGTATACATGAATGACGCTTGAAAGAACGGTGGAAAGGCTGCTTCCACCGCCCATGCATTAAAGACTCTGTGATTGATACGCTGACTGTATAGACGGAAGGATGGGACATAAGCATAGAGCTTGAAACTTGGTCCAAGTCCCAGCGGGCTTTAAGGAAGAATAGATGGGACATAAGGATAGAGCTTGAAACTTGGTCCCGAATCCCAGCAGGTTTTAAGGGAAATGGATGGGACAAGTGGAAAGAGGGGGATTGCCACCAGAATGAGGGAGATGATAAATAGAAGGGAGGGGAGAGGAAGAAGGAGAGGCCCGGAGAAAAAGAGAGTCCATATTTAAGAAACACTGTTATAAACTATCCTCGGCAACAGTCCGAGGAGGAGTTTTCAGCCTTATTCTTATAAAGAAATCGTTCCTTTGTTTTAGTCTTTGAGGCCCAAAGCCCGTTCTCTTTTATGATTGTCCTAGCCATCCTGAGAATCTAGATTGCAAACCCACCCTCTACAAATTCATTGTAAAGAAAGGCCTTTTTAAGCCCATCTGCCCCTCGTTGTGGTTTGGGGAACTTGAATTGTGTCCTTACAATTGGCGCCGTCTGTGGGAATTTAGTCTTTAAGGAAGTTTAGGACATCTTGGCATTATGGTAGGATCAGGACCGCAGCGCAGGGCGGAGTCCGTGGGCTCCCAGCGTGAGGAACATTCCTTGCATCCTGATCACGTAGAGAACCGAGAGGGAAGTGTACACACTACTCACACCATCAGAAGCACGAGTCATTCGCAAGGAGGCAGTAGAGTCCCTTATGAAAGAAACGCCAGAGCCATGCAGAAGGAGATTGACGGCCTAAGACGGAGATTGCGTCACGAAAGGCGGAGGGGGATCCCTCCGGACTCTGACCCCTCTTCGGAGGGATCCGACGATGACAATTACGGGCAGAGATCCAGAACTCCCCCAGGTGTTTTTTCCTCATCCGAGGAAGATAATCCGCGTAGGAGACGTGGCAGAGACTACCCCTTTAGGGGCTTAGGAAATGATGCAATAGGAAAAGCGTTGCACCAAATCTCCAGATCACCCTTCACGCGCAGAGTGGAGGAAGGGAGGTTACCTCGGCGCTTCACACAACCGGCTTTCACTCTTTACAATGGTCGGACGGATCCTGTGGAGCACGTAAGCCATTTCAGTCAGAGAATGGCAGTGCATTCCAGAAACGAAGCGTTGTTGTGCAAGATCTTTCCTTCCAGCCTGGGACCCGTGGCCATGAGATGGTTTGACGGCTTGAGGGCAGGCTCCATTGATTCTTTCAAAGAACTTACCAGAGCATTTGGCTCTCGCTTCATCACGTGTAGCAGAGTTCCTCGCCCATTGGACTCACTACTATCCATGGCCATGAGGGAAGGGGAAACCCTGAAAACTTATTCGGACAGATATTGGGAAATGTTCAACGAAATTGACGGAGACTTTGATGATGTGGCAATAAGGACCTTCAAGGTCGGCCTACCAACAGAGCATGACTTGAGGAAATCCTTAACAAAGAAACCCGTCAGAAGCGTACGTCGACTGATGGATCGCATCGACGAGTACAAAAGGGTTGAGGAAGATCAGCAGCAGGGAAAAGACAAGGCGAAGGTGATCCCCCAGGAAAGGAGGGATTTCAGGTCGGACAGATACAACAACAATAGGCCGGCGAGGGATTTTTCCAGGCAGGCTGGTCAAATACCGCCACAGGTGGTCAACACCGTCTTCCGGGAAACGGCGCAGCAGCTCTTGGAAAAGATAAGGCATGAGCCCTTTTTCAAATGGCCAAGTAAAATGGCAGGGGACCCATTAAGACGCAACCAAAACCTCCATTGCCATTACCACCAGGAGAGGGGGCACACCACCGAGGACTGTCGCACGTTATGGAGTCATTTGGAACAGTTGGTTAAAGAGGGCAAGCTAAAACAATTCCTGTACCAACCTAGTGGACGAGGAAACCAATCCGGGGTAGCAAACCACGACGGCCCTTCATCGAGACCCCCTCTAGGTACTATCAATGTCATTTTCGCGGCACCTGGAAGGACTGGCTCATCTCCTTTTAGGGTAATGTCCGTGGCTCGCACATTAGCCGAGGAATCACGAGACCAGCCAAAGAGGGTTAAAGCAAGCATCCTGCCAGCCCTGAGTTTCTCTGAAGAAGACAAGATGGGGACTATCCAGCCCCATGACGATGCCTTGGTTGTAACCCTCAGAATAGGGAACTATGACGTGAAGAGGGTAATGGTTGACCAGGGCAGTGGCGCAGACATCATGTACCCTGACCTATTTAGGGGCCTGAAACTAAGAGCCGAAGATCTCACGGCATATGACTCACCCTTGATAAGCTTCGAAGGGAGAGCTGTGGTTCCAATGGGACAAATCAGACTGCCTGTGCAATCAGGCCCTGAGGTGGTAGACGTGGATTTCATCGTGGTCGATGCTTATTCACCCTATACGGCTATAGTAGCGAGACCATGGCTGCATGCGCTGGGGGCTGTTTCCTCAACCTTGCATGTCAAGGTCAAATTTCACTCTGGGGACCAGGTGGTGGAGTTGCTTGGGAGTCAATCTATGGCTCGACAGTGCGTCACGGCTGCAATTCTGCGACGACCAGAACCGGACTCCTCGGCCTCGGCTAACGGAGAAGCATAGCAATCAAAGACCCTTGCCACGGCCGAGACGGACGAAGCGGTATGTGAGGAATTAGAGAAAATCCTCATAGACAATGACCCTGAGAAGTTCTTTCAGGTCGGAGTCCAAATGCCACAAGAAGAGAAGACAGAACTGATTCTATTTTTGAAGAAAAATATGGACGTTTTTGCTTGGAACGCGTATGAGGCCCCCGGGGTGGATCCGAGCTTCATATGTCATCATTTAAGGATTGACCCAACTGTAGCGCCGAGGAGGCAAGCACCTCGGAGATGCTCCAAGGAACATTCCGAGGCGGTAAAAGAGGAAGTGCTCAAACTCAAAAAAGCAGGTGCTATCAAAGAAGTGTTTTATCCTGAATGGTTAGCCCATACAGTAGTGGTGAAAAAGAAGAATGGGAAGTGGAGAGTTTGTGTAGACTTCACAGATTTAAACAAAGCTTGCCCGAAAGACTCGTTCCCTATGCCTCGGATTGATCAATTGGTTGACGCTACTGTTGGACATCCTCGGATGAGTTTTCTTGATGCCTTCCAAGGTTATCACCAGATACCCTTAGCCGTTGAAGACCAGGAGAAGACTGCGTTTGTCACTCCTACGGGAAATTATCATTATAAGGTAATGCCCTTTGGTTTGAAAAACGCAGGGGCTACCTACCAGAGGATGATGACAAGAATGTTTGAGGCACAGCTAGGAAAAACTATTGAGGTATACGTGGACGATATGGTGGTAAAAAGCAAAGAAGTTTCTACACACTTGGAAGATCTGAGCAACACTTTTCAGAAGCTAAGAGAGTATAAGTTGCGCCTCAATGCCTCCAAGTGCTCCTTCGGTGTGGGGTCGGGCAAGTTTCTAGGATATATGGTGACACACCGGGGAATTGAAGTAAATCCTGCTCAAGTTAAGGCAATAAACAGCTTACACCCACCTCGGAATCCTAAAGAAGTGCAAAAGCTAACAGGTATGACTGCTGCCCTCAACCGGTTTATATCTCGCTCCGCAGACAGATGCAGACCCTTCTTTAAACTACTGAATAAATGGCAAGGGTTTGAATGGACCGAGGAGTGCGCGGTGGCGTTCCAACAGCTAAAAGAATATCTCTCGCAACCACCAATTATGTCTCGACCAGAAATTGATGAAGTTCTGTTTGCATATATCGCAGTGGCTGACCATGCAGTCAGCCTGGTTCTTGTCCGAGATGACAATAATATCCAGAGACCCGTCTATTATGTGAGCAAATCTCTGCATGAGGCCGAGCTGAGTTATCTGCCACTGGAAAAAGCTATCTTAGCGGTGGTGCACGCTACGCGACGACTTCCCCATTACTTCCAGTCACACACGGTGGTGGTTCTTACGCAACTCCCTCTTAAATCAGTTCTGCGAAGTGCAGATTATATGGGAAGAATTGCTAATGGGGAACTGTCCTGGGGGCTTTTGATATCAAATATATGCCCCGCACCGCAATGAAGGGGCAGGTCATCGCGGACCTTGTGGCAGAATTTGCTGAGCCTTCATTAGAAGACTACCAAGTCAGCATGGGTAAAAGGTCAGTAGGCATGATTTCACGCGAGGGGCCTTCATTGTGGAGAGTCCATGTTGATGGGGCAGCAAATCAAAGAGGATCTGGTGTAGGACTAGTCTTGGCATCCCCAGAGGGAATTACTTTTGAGAAATCTTTGAGGTTGGGGTTCTCGGCCACCAACAACGAAGCAGAGTATGAGGCCGTCCTCGCAGGGATGGGCATGGTTCACAAGATGGGGGGGAAGACGGTGCAAATGTTCTCGGATTCACTATTGGTGGTAGGCCAAGTAGAAGGAAGGCTAGAAGCAAGGGATTCCAGAATGCGAGAATATCTGACCCAGGTCAGATGTATGCAGTCTAAATTTGAATCCTTCTTACTAATACATATATCCAGATGTGGCAATACCCATGCTGACTCGTTGGCCACGCTCGCGACGTCCTCGGCACAGAGTCTGCCACGCGTGATCCTTGTTGAAGATTTGTTGAAACCCACTGGGACGGATGGTACCTCTACTCAAATCCTTCAAATCAGGACAGGGTCAAGTTGGATGGATCAGATAGTAACGTTTCTCCGAAGTGATATCCTGCCTGGAGAAAAAGCTGAAGCGGATAAGATTCGCAGGAAGGCCACTCGTTTCTGGTTATCCGAGGACCAGAAATTGTACAAACGTTCCTTTTCGGGACCGTATTTGTTATGTATACACCCCGAGGCAACGGAACTACTTTTGGAAGAGTTGCACGAAGGGATTTGCGGAAGTCATACCGGGGGAAGGTCTTTAGCTCACAGGGCCCTTACTCAGGGATATTGGTGGCCAAATATGCAGAGGGAAGCGCAAGAGTATGCAAAGAAGTGTGATCAGTGTCAAAGATTCGCTCCAAATATACATCAACCAGGGGGTGTCCTGAATCCTCTGTCTAGCCCATGGCCTTTTGCTCAATGGGGCTTGGACATTGTCGGCCCTTTCCCCAAGGCAGCAGGAAACAGGCGGTGGCTCCTCGTAGGGACAGATTATTTCACCAAATGGGTGGAAGCCGAGCCATTATCCAACATCAGGGACACGGAAGCAAAAAAGTTTGTGTGGAAGAACATCGTTACCAGGTTCGGCATCCCTCATACTCTCATATCAGATAATGGTTTGCAATTTGATAGCAAGGCTTTTCGGAAATACTGTGGTGATATGGGCATCACGAACAGGTATTCCACTCCGGCTTATCCCCAAGGAAACGGGCAAGCCGAGGCTGTCAACAAGGTAATAGTAAGCGGACTCAAAAAAAGGTTGGGGGACGCCAAAGGGAGGTGGGTGGAAGAGCTGCCACATGTCTTGTGGACATACCGGACTACACCTCGGAGATCCACAGGTGAAACACCCTTCGCTATGACATATGGGGCCGAGGCAGTAATACCCTTAGAAACTGGGTTCCCAACCCTGAGGAAAAGCTCCTTCATTCCAGCCAGCAATGATGATCTATTAATAAAGAATTTAGACTTAGTTGAGGAACGACGGGAAAAACGCCATGGTTCAACTAGCTTATTATCAGCACAAGCTCAAGCAGGGGTATGATTCCCACGTGAAGCTTCGACCTCTTGGACCTGGTGACTTAGTATTAAGGAAAGTTTTGGGCACAACAAAGAACCCTGCTTGGGGAAAATTGGGGCCCAACTGGGAAGGACCATATCGCATTACTTCGGTCGCAGGGATAGGGGCCTACAATCTAGAGGATTTAGACGAATGTATTGTGCAACGTCCCTGGAATGTAAATAATCTACGAAGGTACTATTACTAAATAAAAAGGCACTCCGGCCGCATTTTGCTGTGAAACTGCATTGCGTTCGTTAGATACCCTCTATTTAAAATGTTAAACAGAACCTAAGTTATGTCTGGTCCTCGGATCATCTACTTTGGGAAAATTAACATTTCAAATTCGTTTTCTAAGTATCAAACAGAAACTTGATATGCCTGGATCCTCGGACCACATACCTCGTCTAAATTGATACCCTCTATTTAAAATGTTAAACAGAACCTAAGTTATGTCTGGTCCTCGGATCATCTACTTTGGGAAAATTAACATTTCAAGTTCGTTTTTCTAAGTATCAAACAGAAACTTGATATGCCTGGATCCTCGGACCACATACCTCGTCTAAATTGATACCCTCTATTTAAAATGTTAAACAGAACCTAAGTTATGTCTGGTCCTCGGATCATCTACTTTGGGAAAATTAACATTTCAAGTTCGTTTTTCTAAGTATCAAACAGAAACTTGATATGCCTGGATCCTCGGACCACATACCTCGTCTAAATTGATACCCTCTATTTAAAATGTTAAACAGAACCTAAGTTATGTCTGGTCCTCGGATCATCTACTTTGGGAAAATTAACATTTCAAGTTCGTTTTTCTAAGTATCAAACAGAAACTTGATATGCCTGGATCCTCGGACCACATACCTCGTCTAAATTGATACCCTCTATTTAAAATGTTAAACAGAACCTAAGTTATGTCTGGTCCTCGGATCATCTACTTTGGGAAAATTAACATTTCAAGTTCGTTTTTCTAAGTATCAAACAGAAACTTGATATGCCTGGATCCTCGGACCACATACCTCGTCTAAATTGATACCCTCTATTTAAAATGTTAAACAGAACCTAAGTTATGTCTGGTCCTCGGATCATCTACTTTGGGAAAATTAACATTTCAAGTTCGTTTTTCTAAGTATCAAACAGAAACTTGATATGCCTGGATCCTCGGACCATATACCTCGTCTAAATTGATACCCTCTATTTAAAATGTTAAACAGAACCTAAGTTATGTCTGGTCCTCGGATCATCTACTTTGGGAAAATTAACATTTCAAGTTCGTTTTTCTAAGTATCAAACAGAAACTTGACATGCTTGAATCCACGGACCACATACCTCGTCTAAAATTGATACTCTTTATTATGTTAAAAAAGACCTAAGTTATGTCTGGTCCTCGGATCATCTGCTTTTGGAAATTTAACCTTTCAAATTTATTTGTCTAAACATTGTCGTTCTTTACTTGGTCAAAACTAAACATTTCTTTTCTTTTCTGTCAAAAACGCGAAAGCCTTACACGCCTAAGTTATTCCTTTTTATGTTCGGCCAAAGGGAATAGCAAAATGAAACAAGAGGAGATATCCAAAACAAACATTCATTCTTATATTAAAAATCCCAAAAAAAGTACTGTACACAGACACATAGATATTACACTAATAAAAGGAAAGTAAATGTAAAAGGCAGTCATTGCTTCAGCTTGATCTTCAAAGGGCCTTTGGGGTCTCGAGGAGATGGGAGCTGGGCTGAGGGCTCAACGGCAATTCCTTTGCCTTTAGGATCATCTAGCAGGGTTATGGGATTTGCTTGATCACCCAACTCATCCTTCGAAGATTCCTGAAGGCCACTTGAAGGCTGTACATCTTCAAGTGCCTTTTCTGGTGCTGAATCGCCTTGTTTAGGAGCATCTTCAGGAAGAGCTGGGTCCTCAGCCAAATCACCCCCTACATCCTCTGATGATCCTAGGGCAGCTTCTTGTACACCGTCAGGGGTGGAAGAAGCTCGAATTGCCGGAGGGTAGTAGACACTCTCTGCCTTCCAAAGGATGGAAGAGGCATCAACCCCAGCTTGGGAAAGTGCCTCGTTCCACACTTGGAGGCAGTAGTGCCTACATACCTCGGGAACCTGAGCCTTGAAGGTTTCGGTGACCTCCTTCACGCCAATATCGTAACCATCTTGTTCGGCCTGGTCCTTTGATTCCTCAGCCTTTTTCTTTGCTTGAAGGGCTTCCTCTTTGCCCTTGACGGCTTCTTCTCTGGCCTTCTCAGACTCATGCAGGTCTCTCTTAAGACCTTCTACAAGCTTACGCGCCGCTGAGAGGTTATCATCGGCTTCACGGAGCATAAGGCGCTGATCCTCGGCCTGTTTAGTCGTTGTCTTGAGATCAGCTTCTAGGCCTGCCTTTTCACTCTCCACCTTGGCCAGCTTTGCCGAGACCTCCTGCAGTTTTTTCTTGTGAAGGTCCGAGATCTTTTGGGCGGTTTCACGCCTGGACTCCTCGGCCTTCAGAGATTTGTAGGAGCTGATGGCAATCTCCTCTGCCCTGTGGGCTGATTGAACGGCCTGCAAACGAAACATTTGAAGTCATCAAAAGAAGGCACGTATAGGAATTGAAAGCCAGAGCCAAAAGGTTTCTAGAGAAAGGAAAACTCACCATTGCCAGCTCCTTCTTCAGAGTCATGAAGACGGTATGGTCCCTCTTCTTCCTAAGCTCGACCATATCCTCGAGGAGCAACAGCGCCTGCTCCAACGCGTCCGCAACACAGGCAGCTGTCCCTTCATCGGAACTTCTGATGGAAGCATCTACATTTATGGGCGCGTCGTCCAGGGACATGTCGGGGAGCCATAGAGGGGCTCGCACGGCCACCTGCTGGTCGGGTCCTTTTTTCCGACCTAATCTGTGCAGGGCGAGCCTGCTTTCCACCTCGTTCCACCTCGGGCTCTTTGGGGACAGAACCCTTTCCTATTTCCACCACTTCCTTCCCTTTCGTCTGATCCCTTTTTCTTTTGAGATCAGCAGGGTTGGTACGTTGTGTTTGGGAGGATGGAGGAGGAGGAGGAAGCCTAGCTTCAGGGCCTTTGTCAGCACCCTTTTCTTGCGTCCGAGAGCGCAGCTCTTTGGGAGGGTCTTGGACTTTGTGGCCCTCCAGGACGTCCTTTAAACTGGGTTTAATTTTCCGTTGGATGCCCATATCGTCTAGTTCTTCGGCTGTATCCTCTGGAATTTGAGTGGAGGTGCCGAGGACAGAAGTTAAGTCTTCAGGAGAGTAAGGTTGGTTAAAAACCTCAAACTCGTCCTCAGAATCCGCTACTTCGACGATTTCTTCCTCTTCTTCTTTCACAGAAGGACGGGAGGACGCAGCTTCGCTAGGGATTGATTGGGTGGAGAAAGGAACTATGGGAATCCCAACTGGGACAGGTTGTGGTGGTTGGACTGGTTGGGTGATCAGAGTACCTTGAGGAATGGTAGTACCCTCAGGTAGCAAGAAACCCTCGACGGCAACGCTGATCCGAGGAAGACGAGGGTCGTGGGCTTTAATCACGCACTTCGGCGCCTGAAATGCTTTTGATATGGGAGTGTAGCCGAGGATCAGATGAGCAGCACGGAGTTGGCCGTCACTATGCACAAAGACCTCGGCTTGTAGGATCCTATCCAGCCGCCCGAAATCGACGAGGTTAGGATGACGATCCGCTGCGTGTGGATCTGCAGAGTTATCCAAGTAAAAATGGTCAGGAACAAGTAAAAAGACAAGAGATGGCAAAATATAAAGGAAACTTCACCTGGAGTCCCTTCCCTCGTCGGACAGGGGAGGCCGTCGTGCCAATTTCCTGATACAATCAGGAAGTCGTCTTTTAGGCCCTTATTTGATTCAGGCAGACACTGAATTAGCCTAACCTGTGGGTATCTAGACTTTAGGTAATATTCGTCCTTTTTAGTTAAGTGATGGAGGTTATAAACCCAGTTCACATCATGGTGAGTGAGTCCTAGGTTCATCTTCTCATTTAAGGCATCTATGGAGCCTAGGATCCTAAAGACATTTGGGGCGCACTGGGTGGGAGCTAACCTAAAAGCCCTAAGATAATCCCTGGTCACCGTTCCCATGGGGATTTTCATTCCCCCTTCGATGAATGCTATCATCGGGATTACCACTTCCCCCATTTCTCTTTTGTATAATATTCCTCCTCGTTGCTGTACCTAATGAACACATCCGAGGGGATTTTGTACTTAACCTTAAACTGCTCTATTTTCTCATTTGAGTCAACAAGGGACGCAAATCTACCCATTTTTGTTGGAAAAAGAAGGAGGGGATGAAGAAACTAACTACGCCGAGGATAGAAGATACAGTGAAAAAGAGAAGCTTGGATGGAAAGGAAACAATAGAAACAAAAAGAGGAGAAAAAAGTATTAAGGAAACTTACTTTTAAAAAGAAAAAGGAAGAAAGCACGGTCTCCTCGGACAGGGTACTTGAGTAGAGAGAGAGAGTACGGGGAGATGAAGAGTGTGGCAGGTACGCTTTGAGGTTTCTGTAGTGTGAAGATTTTTTGAAGATGAGATGGTATTTATATGTCAGGAGGTATTTTGAAGCAAGCGAGTTCCCGCCTCAAACACCGGAATCGCGCTCGACCGTTGGATATGGGTCATGTCATTAAAACACGGGGGACATAGAAGCGCCAATAATTAATTCAGGGGCGTTTCGAGTACCGAAACATCGGGAACACGCGGCAGGAAATTCAGAATTTATTTCCGCCAGCAATGTTCAAGCATTATGAAGGGTAAAAGGGTCTTTTTATGTCGAGATCCTATTTTCCTCCCGAGGTGGAGGAAAATAAGGAATCTCGAGGGGCTATTGTAGGGGTATTGGGCCCAGAAAAATATAAAGGATGGCCCAACGAAATCTTTTGGGCTAGCAACCCGGAGTCCGAAACATCAAAGTGGTCAGGGAGTGTTCAAAAAATCCAAATACGTCCGAGGGGTAGATATGTCCTCGGAATGTTATGCCGAGGACATAGGAAGAGAAGTTTTGGTACCCCCGAGTTAATCTACGAAGAGTCCTACAATCAAGGGGTATGCGCGGTATACATGAATGACGCTTGAAAGAACGGTGGAAAGGCTGCTTCCACCGCCCATGCATTAAAGACTCTGTGATTGATACGCTGACTGTATAGACGGAAGGATGGGACATAAGCATAGAGCTTGAAACTTGGTCCAAGTCCCAGCGGGCTTTAAGGAAGAATAGATGGGACATAAGGATAGAGCTTGAAACTTGGTCCCGAATCCCAGCAGGTTTTAAGGGAAATGGATGGGACAAGTGGAAAGAGGGGGATTGCCACCAGAATGAGGGAGATGATAAATAGAAGGGAGGGGAGAGGAAGAAGGAGAGGCCCGGAGAAAAAGAGAGTCCATATTTAAGAAACACTGTTATAAACTATCCTCGGCAACAGTCCGAGGAGGAGTTTTCAGCCTTATTCTTATAAAGAAATCGTTCCTTTGTTTTAGTCTTTGAGGCCCAAAGCCCGTTCTCTTTTATGATTGTCCTAGCCATCCTGAGAATCTAGATTGCAAACCCACCCTCTACAAATTCATTGTAAAGAAAGGCCTTTTTAAGCCCATCTGCCCCTCGTTGTGGTTTGGGGAACTTGAATTGTGTCCTTACAGATATATATTTTTTACACCCTTTAAAAGTGGGTTAATTGTAATTTTAATTCTTAAAATAAATAAAAAATATTGGTTGATTTAATAGTTTTGGACAATTTGGATATTTGTTAATTAAGTGGGATTTATTTTACGGTCTAATCTGTGATGGGTATCAATGATTAGGAAGTTCTTTTTTACAAACACAACATTTTTCTCTGTTTGGGATGGGCTCAAAATAAAAATAAGCTATTTTTTTTTAGTATAATAATGTTATAAAATTTCGCCCTTTTTTTCTAATTAAAATTGTTCTATTAAACAGTGGCAATTTTGGAGGGTGTATATCAGATTGATCACAATGATGTTTAATTGTGAATATGATTGCAGTGACAGCATTGAATACAATATTTCAAAAATGGGGGATCTCAGCATCATCAAATCAATGGAATATAAGTGGGGAACCATGCAGCGGAGCAGCCATCGACTCCACAAGTTTTGATGACCAAAACCACAACCCCTTTATCAAATGTGACTGTTCGTACAATAGTAACTCTACTTGCCACATTACCCAATTGTACGTTTCTTTCTTTTATATATATATATATATCCTCATGTTTTGTTTCCCATGCCATTTTTGCTTAGAATTACAATTTCTACACATTCAATAAAAAAATAGTTTAATGTAAATTGCATTTTTTTTATTATAATTTTTTATTGAACTAAAACGAAAAGCAAGGGGATCACCTCTATTATATCTGACTGGTTGTTGAAAAGGCTTAAGTTTATTTTCGATATTGGTTAAAGAATTAGTATCAAAACTGTTGGATATATTATATTAACTGGTTGATGAAGAGGATATTATATATTAACTGATTGCCTAGTAGCAAAACTTATTTTTATATGTTATCATATACTAAAATTTTATGTACCTATATAAAGTGGCAGAGGAAAGTAGTAATAACCTTTTTTTTTAAAAAATAATTTGACAGATGAGGTGAGTTGCCAATGTGCATTACAAAGATCCCTATTCATATCCATTGATTTATAATGCTTGTCCTTAACTTTTTGTTATTGGACTGGGTGTTTAGTTTTTTTTTTAGGGTGTTTAGAGCTCCTCAAGCTCTGGATTATTCTCCCGTGTGTAGTTCCCCCATCTGAGATACACCAACTAATTTTCGAGAATTTTGTTAGTTTGTTGGGTATAGAGGTGGATATTTCTAAAGTGAACTTAACTTAGGGAATAGTTCATGGCTGATAATAGTTCTTTTTGTTGGTTAGTAACATAGGTCTCAACTCGTCTTCCATCTTAGTATTTTTATAGAGGAATGAGGAGGTATTATTCAGATGAGAGCTTATTAATAAACCTACTTTATATTGCATTGAGAAATAGATAAGGGAAAGCAGAGTCATTTATTGAGATATATACTACCCCAGGTCATTTTCTATGCCAATTTCTACCATTCATTTTAGGATAAAAATATGCTTAAAATCCCATATAGTTCCCCTAAAAACATAACACATTGAGGTTTTGAGTGTGACACTTAAACCCCTTGCGGTATTGTTTTACCAGTAAATTGTTAATTAGGTAACATTTTATCTTCTTGAGGTTTTTGAGTTTAACACAAAATCCCCCTATGGTATTTCTTTATGTGAAAATATAGTTCTAAATATTGACAAGTGTCATCACATGAGTAATACATCTTTTATTTTAATGGATGTCTATGGTTTTCACATAAAATGATACTCATGGAATTGAATGTTACATTCAAAACTCGGGGGGAGGGGTGGTGGTTGTGTTTCCGTCTAAATATATATGTATGTGTGTGTGTGTGTGTGACAGCAGTCAAACAAATGATAATTTTTTTGGCTACCCAAATAACCCTTTTTTAATTAGAAGAGCTAATTTGTCATGGGTGTGCTCTCATGGTGCTTCCCATGAGCTCTTCTTTTTTTCTTTTTTTTTTAAAGGTTTTTGAGCATGTATATATGTGTGTGTGTGTGTTACCGCAGTCAAACAATTACATGAGATTTTTTGCCACCCAAGTCAGCCTTTTTCTAATTAGAAGATCTAATCTGTCATGGGTGTGCCCTCATGGTGCTCCCCATGTTCTGTTCCTTTATTTTAAAGGTTTTTGAGCATGTAATGTCATACAAACATCATTCCGTCAAATTTGAGCATAAAAGATAAAGTATTTTGCTGCTTAAAATTTTGATGAAATGTATCTTCATGCACCAGTTTAAGTTGGTGGCATCTGTTGGTCAACAATACCTATGATGGATGTGTGAGCTTTAAAATGATTGATTTTTGCATGAAATTGGCCATAGAATCCTAAGGACTAAGGTGAGGTCATGGAGACATCATAAGGAGGCCTTGTCATAATGTCCACTTAAATAAAAACTCATGTATGAATCATCTATATGTTGACCAAAAATGAAAAGATAAAATGTGTCAACTTTATAAATTCACATGGTAATATAAAATGGGAACTTTACTTGAACTCAATGTTCCAGTGTTGAAATGGAGAAAGGAATTGAATTTTTTTTTTTGAAGAGATAAGTTCTTTGTGTGTGTGCGCGCGCACACACGTGTGTTTTATAACTTAAAAGTTCCTCATGTGGTTTCTTGGATTTATATATTGATGGTTAATTTTATCTTCTCCTATGCTCATTTTCTCCTTGTACCACATTTCACTAGTACAAGTTTGGTTTTGTACAATGAACCATGAATTTTATGCTATTGATTGGAGTATACAAGCACAATTTGAGATGCATTTAGCGCAAACAAAAGAATAAAATCTAAATCCTTGCAAAGGATAATTAGATGGGACCTCAATATGTATTATTTTTGCAAAGTGCAGGTTAAGGGGATTTTAGTTTGACCCTCGGATCTAAACCCATTAGAAGGGAGCAGAATGCCACTAGCGTATATGGCCATTAATTGGAAACTCACACCATTATATGTAAACATTGCGCTTGTAGAGAGCTTTTATGATATTAATTACTAATATTCTTGAGCGGTCATTCAATCTGCCACCTTTACTAAGCTTACAGTTTTAGCGATTTATGAATTAAATTCATACAATATGATAATCCCCCCTTTTTTCAATTGTTTTTTTTTTTTTTAAATTCCTTGAAAGTTCTGCAAAATTTGGTAAGTTACAGAAACTACACTTCAAAATATCTTGGGCATCTTTAGTATATGAATCTTTTTTTTCATGGTTGATGTTTCTTTTTTCCCTTTTACAGGAAGGCTTATGCCTTGAATGTAGTTGGCGTAATTCCAGATGAACTATGGACTTTGACTTTCCTCTTCAATTTGTACGATATCTTCTTGATATGTTTGTTTACTTGTGTTTTGCATGAATATGGGTTACCTTCTTTTTCATGTAAGCTAGGATTGAACATGGACCTTGAAAGTGTACTGCGTCATGTAAAGCAATTGAATTTTGTAGCAGATATGGTGTACTAGTTTTCCAAGATGGTTCATTTTCATTATATTCTGTTAAATGTGCTCTGTTTCCAATATTTCTTACAGGAATTTGGGCCAAAATTACTTGACTGGTAACTTGTTTGCATCCATTGGCAAACTATATCGTATGCAATACCTGTAAGCCTGTGTCAGTTTTGGTTTGAAACTAAGGATATTGTACATCTAATGTCAGCTAACCTTTCTCTTTCCTTTGATGTTTAATAAATTAGGAGTTTTGGCATCAACGCATTATCAGGGACACTTCCAAAGGAACTTGGAAATCTTATAGATTTACTATCATTGTAAGTTACCCTCGTTCAAAATTTGTAAGTCATCTATGTGGCATCTTGGTGGTGTTGTTTCAACCATTCTTTTGTTGTAATTTATTTGAAGAAGGGTTTTGTGATAAGGTCTATCTCAAATGGAATTTCCTCCTCCCTCAATAACAGAATTCATGTGTGACTTCCCATTAAAAATAATGAGGGATAATTACAGTAAACTCATCTGTGGTATGACCTGTTTTTACTTTGCCTACTCGTGGTTCAATTATTTACACTTTGCTCACCTGAACTTCAATCCGTTACCCATCCGTTATCCACCTTTGTTAAAATTAGGGGTAAAATTGTATTTTATCTTCACTTTTATGTCTCTCTCCTCTACAAACAAAAAATAATAGAAAAAACTCAAACAAACAAAATCAAAGTGTGGGTTTTGTAGAGAAGCAAGATGTTTATCAAAACAAGATCAAATGACCAGGCCAACACATTTGGTTCAAAATGGTTTTCTATCTCTCATTTTATGTCTCTTTACTCTCAAAACAAAAAATTATACCAAAGACAAGAGAACGAAGATCTAAAAACAGATTTTTAGAAATTTTTAAGCTTAGGTTCAAGAGCACACTTCCTCTTGGAATGAACAGTCTTGAGCCAATCAATCCAAATAAAATTTTCATATTCGCACAAATCCTAAAAAACATTTACAAAAATCTTACACTTGAAAGTGCTCTACTCTAATTTCACAAAAATCCTTTTAGACACTTTCAGTCATTCACAAAAATCATACATGGCTTCACCTTAGTTCTCTCTCAAATCTCAAATCTCAAACCAAAACCAAAGCAAACCCCTTTTCAAAACCCAGACCCACCACACGTAGCAACACAAACATAGACCCACTTCACCCACAACAAAGAAAATAAGATAGCAAAGAGTGAGAGGCGGATCAAAGTCACAGTTAGAACTCGTCCCTAGGCTCGGCAACTCTACTATCTCGCTCAGCTCTTCTGGTGCCAAAATGTAACTCTTACTAGGCTGTCGAATTTCAGACACCCATTTGCCCCACGTTCTCATTCGGACCCCAATTCCAACTTCAAACCCACTTTGAATGCCAACCACAATGCGGAGAGAAGCCAAGATCAGATTGGGACTTGTGTGCTATTCCTTGGCTTTGTTCTTATAGAAGTTCTTAAGCAATCAAAACCCTAGCTTTTTTTATTTTTGTTATGTTTGTTTTTCTTTAAAAATGCGTTTTTCTAACGGCAAAAGGAGAGGTAGGTAACAGATTCCTAACGGAAGTTACCTTAGGTAGGCAAAGTGAAAACGGGTCATATCACAGGGGGGTTTGTTGTAATTATCCCAAATAATGAAGAATAAAAAAAATATATGAATTTAGTAGTCACCCTAATGCAATTGTACAACTAATTTGATGCTTTCTGCATTTCACATCTTTTTTTTTTTGGGATGGAATTCTATATCTCACATACTTGATCTTGATGCTCTGCACCCTAAGACAATCAAGTCCTTGTTTATAAATTATAATTCATATATTGTTTTACTTGTTAATTTTGTAGGTCTTTTTCGACAACCAACTTCACTGGTTCTCTCCCATTCGAGCTTGGCAGTTTAGTGAAATTAGAACAGCTGTAAGTTCTAGTACTATAAAGCTTTCCATTTTCAGTGAACGTTCTGAAAATCAATTTGATTTTATTTTATAGCTAGGTGAGGCAGACTTTGGAAATGGTTACAGTAAAGCTTCTAGTAATATCCTGTCTGTTGCTCGAGATTATAAGAACTTTGTGACAACAAATCATGCCATATTGCAAGGTTTTGCAAATGCAAGATTATTTGTTTAATCCCAGGACAGAAAACAATGTAATCATATTTTTCATGATAAAGTCAAGTACTATTAGCTACCAGTAATGATATGGTGAAAATGATATATTCTGTAGATACTTACCATGAGGAATTTTGAAAATTGTTCAATTAGCTGCCACAACTGGCTTGAGACCTTTCCTTTGGTTGTTAAATTCAATAACTGTTACTACTAAATTTTTATTTGAGCTGAGGATAGGATATTAATATAATTTTATTCATGAAAATTATTTACCTTGATAGCTACTTTGATAGTTCTGGAATAAATGGTGTGATTCCTTCGACATTTGCCAATTTAAAAAGCCTTGCGACAGTGTAAGAACTAGCTTACTACTTCTTTTCTCACCTGCAAACTTTCTAAAATTTACATAATGATGAATATTAAAACAAAAAATTGTGATTAGATTGTGAGAAGAGATTTCTTATGGTCTCAGGTGGGCTTCAGACACTAAACTAACAGGCAGGATACCTGACTTCATTGGGAATTGGTCAAAGCTTACTACCTTGTAAGACTATTGTTAGCCTTATCCTATTTGCTTCTCTCTAAATCATGCTTGATAAGGCTCAAGTTTCATTACAAAGTCAAAGTTATTATTGATAAAATTTTAGTGTTTACTTGTACATTCTATAGAAGAGATGCATTTGTGCATAATTTATGATTAACTACTCCAAAATGATTTTGGTAGGAAGCTTGAAGGAAACTCTTTAGAAGGTCCAATACCCTCAGTGTTTTCCAATTTGACTTCTCTGACGGAGTTGTGAGTGTCAGCATCTCTTAGTTACTTTTATTTGTATTTTGCAGATCTTGTAAAGTTAAAAATCTCATGTGTGATATTATTGTAGGAGAATAAGTGATTTGTCTAATGGGAGCTCTTCACTGGCTTTTATAAGGAATATGAAATCTCTAAGTACCTTGTAAGAAAACACCCAAGCATCTATGTTTCAGATTCCTAATTATGAATATCCGTGTTTTCTTTCTTCTTTGTTGCTCTTCCAATATATAATATAACAGTTTAGTTGCATTTGTTGCAGAGTGCTGAGGAATAATAACATTTCTGATTCAATTCCGTCAAATATAGGAGAATACTTAAAGTTGTCATAGCTGTAAGTAATTCCCATTGGTAGGTGACTATCTAGAATTTTAGATACACGTAATGCTGGAATTTAGGTTGAATTTGATTTTTGTTCAAAGCAATGGAATTGGGAACATCTATGATATATATTAGGTTGGGCAACCCCAACCTGAAGAGAGAAATTTATGTGGTAAATATTGATTAATTTAGTGATATTGTTATCAGGTTTCTCTTGGCTTGCAAAATGAACTCATGCTGTTTGTAATTGGATAAGGGGAAATTCATTGTATTTCAAGTTCTTCCTGTTTCATTTCCACTCTTCTTATCTTTTCTCTATCCTTTTCTTTTTCCTTCTTTCTTGTTGGGATAGTGTGTAAGGATTATAATTGTTGATTACTTCTTGTAGATAACTAGTTTTATGAATCACAACCATGTGATAATAGCTTTGTTATCAATACATAATAATAATATTGTTTAACTTTTTTAGGGATTTGAGCTTCAACAATATAACAGGACAAATTCCAAACACGCTTTTCAATTTGAGTTCGCTCTCTTTCTTGTAATATACCACATATTCTTAATTACATGTTATACATTCCAATATTAGTCTTAGTTTCTTAATTTCTTGCCTTCATTATCAGGTTTCTTGGAAATAATAAGTTAAATGGCACTGTGCCTGCACAAAAAAAGTGGGTCTCTTCTCAACATGTAAGTACATAAAGACATTATTTGCATTTAACAACATTATGAAACATTTAAAATAGAGGTGTCTAACAATTAGCTTTTTTATTGAAATCCCTTATTTGTATAAGGATTTTTTAAATCTCCAATGCATATGTACAAGGAGTTATATTCAGTCTGATGTCAAAAGGGTAGTATGATTCTGATCTTGTATTAATACTAAGCTATTTACGATGGTGTTTTGGTAGAAAAAAGTTGAGTACCACATCCCAAAATCTTGTATGAGCTAAGCGAACATTTATATATAGTGAGCTATAACAATCTTATGGAGCAGATGCTTTTACATTGGGAGGTTATAACACACTCAGGTTAATCAAAGATTTGATCTCCATGTAATAATTTAGCGATTACTCTAAAATGATGGAAGTGTTTCCTTTCTTTTTTTCTTTGGAAGGGGGGGGGGGGAGGGTATTTTCTGTATATCTATAAGCAAGCAATTACAGAAAATAATAAATGCTGTAGCACCAATGGATTAATTGTATTGGCCTAATCTTATAGCCTCATAAAAGAGTATACATGGATTTCCATGTGTAGCTAATAGCATAAACAAGCATGGCATATTAGCAAACATAGAAAAATAGAGGTTCTAAATTTCAAATAATGTGGCTTCAAAATTTTGTTTCAGAGCACCAATGTCAATTGACTAATGCGTAATTTAATACTGAACATGGGATTGTTTACCAGTTGAATGGATCATGTATCTAACATCCTTCTCGTGTTATGATTGCAGTGATTTGTCTTACAATAATTTACAGGGAAGCTTTGCTTCTTGGGTTAGCGAACAAAATTTACAACTGTATGTATACTATTGTATTTGAAAATATTGTATATTATATTTATGTTTCTGATATTCTATAACTTGCTACTGTTGAATAAAAACTGACATTCTGATCTTATGCTGTATAATATGCAGTAATTTAGTTGCCAACAATTTCACAATAGAAGGTTCAAACAGTAGGTAAATTTCTTGATGCTATATTTTCGTATTTTAATGCTTGAGTTTTACTATAATGAAACCAGTTTCTAATCAAGTTTAAAATGTTATTTTCTTGTCAATTATGGTGATGAAGCTGTTAGAAGCTGATAGCATGTATATTACTTAGACATGTTCATTAAAAGGAGTGAATCAATAGGGTCTGATGCAGGACAAAAGCTTTGATAACAAACTAATTTGAGATTTGTTGAGTTTTGGGATAGGTAGGGCTAGTTTTTGTTGTGGAGAAGGCTGGGAAATATTTGGAAGTGAAAACGAAAATTGGTGGAAGTTGAAGAGAAAAAGGAAGAAGTAGAAAATATTCTCTTAAGCCTCACATGTGGAGATCCTAAGCATGGGAAATGGGGTTTCCAGCTCCAACAACTCAGGATTCATCAATTACCAAAATATGAACAAAAAGAATAATTAGAATGGGTCAAGCCTGGTTATATCATCTTATTTACATGGTCAAATGACATCTAATCTATATGTTATGCTGGTACAAAACATTGATAAAAATGAAGAGTAATTAGCTGATTTGATTCCTGGGAGAGTAATGGGGACTATCAAAGCCCATTTGATTAAGTTGCCCCTCCCCCCACCCCAAAAGAAAAACACCACTTTTGCATAAATATTATACGTTTCTCTTCATGATCAATTTCATATATATATATATATATATATATATATTTACTTCTTCTGATTGCAAGTAATGCCTTACATTAGGAAACCACAAGTTGTAAATCATTTAAAGAAACCTCTTTCATCATGGGGCAATCACGGTTTAGTATTATTAAGAGAATGCTTATGAGCATTTTGCTAAGAGATCATTTCTAATTACATGAGTGAAAACCTAATCCTAATAGAATATTTGTATCAATTAGATGTATTTGCTTTAATAACTAATGTTTTATGTTGCTAGGCTACATATTCCTTGCCTAAGTGCATTTCTGTTCTGCTTTAGTGTTTTGCCTTCAGGATTGACCTGTTTTCAACGGGGTTTTCCTTGCAATCAAGGCATTGGAAGATGTAAGTACAATTTAAAAAATCACATTTGATTGTAAGATTAGAAGATTATACTCTAGGATTGGTGCTTCTAAGCAAAATACGAACTGACGAAACTTCAAATGCTTACAAAATATTGATATGGACACAATAAAATCAAGATGCATTCCAAATTTTTAGTACATATGAATATTAGATCTTTCTTTTTGAGGACTAAATTGGAAATGCATCACAGCTACATTCCCGTGTTAATTCAGTATACAGTAATTTTAAATGGCAACATGATGTACTTTAAAGAAAAATTGCAAGGTTAGTGAACCTCTACCAAGAACCCTATACTGGTGATCATTAAAAGAGTATTTAAAAAGCTTAGGTTTGAATATGTAAATATTTTGTACTTAGCACTAAGTTGCATGTTCAACTTACAGATAATTAAACTATTTTTCAACTTACGTTCTAGTTTTTTTTTTTTTTTCCTAATAACAGACTACTGGTCAGAATTCTAAATTCAAACATGTCCACTATTGAAATGCATATCATGCTTATGAACGCACAAATTTAATTACTTTTTCTGAGCTTACGCATCAATGACTGTTTTTTTTTTAATATATTGTTTACAGATTCTGAGTTTGCAGTTAAGTGTGGTGGACCTCAGATTACCTCTTCTAATGGGATTGTGCATGAGAGGGATAATGAGACACTTGGTCCAGCCACATATTATGTGGTTGACACAGAAAGGTGGGCAGTTAGTAATGTTGGATATTTTAGTGGGTCCAATAATGCTCAGTATACAAGTTCTTCGTTATCACAATTTACAAATACTTTAGACTCAGAGCTGTTCTAAACAGCTCGGCTCTCTACTTCATCATTATGATACTATGGCCTAGGGCTTGAGAATGGAAACTACACTGTGAGCCTCCAGTTTGCAGAAATAGCTTTTGTGAACTCTAACACATGGAAAAGTCTTGGGAGGCGTGTCTTCGATATTTATATCCAGGTTTGCATCATATTATCGAATTGTTTTAGAACTTCAGCATTTTCTTTTAAAATGAAGTTTGCATTTCCTAAAAAGTTTATTCACCCTAGTATATAAGTGCAAGTTTCTTT
>JAGHPS010001139.1:0-29777 GCA_020976635.1 Castanea crenata | reverse complement strand
ACGCTTCAGTTCGCACCATCTGGCGACGCTTCCGGCGACGCTTCAGTTCACGACGCTTCCAGGTATTTTTTTTTTTCCTTTTTGAGTTAAGTTTTTTTGTTAATTTTTGTTTCTAAATGCTTGATGTTAATTTTTCTGCTTGATGTTTTTTTTTTTTCAAGTTTTAGAAATAATAATAATAATAATTTGTTTACTTCTATAGTTCAGTTTTTGTAGCTCATAGAGTTATAGCCAATGCTTTGTTTTAGGGATATTTGCATTTTTGTTTTCGTTTTGATATTGATAAGAATATGAGTTACTCTTTTTGCTAAACAAAGATTAGTAATTATTAAACTAAAAGTAATTGCCTTTGATTAGCTTTTTTTACTTATAGGTTGTGAGATTAGATATGGGTGTGAATTTTAAATTTCAAGCTGTGTGTTCTTATTTCCATTTGTGTTTTTTTTTTTTTTTTTGAGTTATTTGCTGATTGTTTAGTACTGTGGTTGTTTTTGAACTTCATGAGTGGAATGGAACCAAACTCTGCCTTAAGGGGTGAAAAGCCCATCAATTACCCGTAATGGGTATGAGTTTTAAATTTCAAGCTGTGTGTTCTTATTTCCCTTTGTGTTTTTTTGAGTTATTTGCTGATTTGTTGATTGTATTTCCTCTGCTATCTGATTACTTCTATAGTTCTATAGAAGATTGGGGGTTTTGTTATTGTCTTATTGATGATGTTTTCTGCGATGGTTGATGATTATTTGTATGATCTCAGTTAATTATCTTATTCTTTTCAATGACTACATGATTGTTATATGATTAGAGAATCACTATGTGGGAAAAATTCTTATGGAGTTAGGATCACTTTTAATCCAATCTCTCTTTGGTTCTTGAGTGAACATGGGAAATTTAGATGTATGACTATGATGTTAGATTGTTAGTTAGATAGTTAAAGGACTCTCCTTTGTCTTTTTGTTTGGGTAAGCAATTCTGTTTTCAAAAAGGTGGAGCTGTGTTAACTAAGCTGATAAATTGAAAGAACTAGACTTAGGAGAGTGGATGATTCTGTTTGATGGCTGAAACACTGAATAAATATAGTCAATATTTTCTGTTTGAGATTTGTTCTTTGTGGTGGGACGGTTTGTCTAAGTTTGAATAGAGACGTTCTCATTTTGTATAGATTGTTTTGGATGAGGGCTGTGCTGTTGTTGTTTGTGAACTAGAATGGTGGTTGTGGTTGTGGAATGGTGATTGTTTTAGCATTTTGGTGACTTTGATGGTACCCTTTTTGGGTTAGCTGAAATTGTTGTGAAATGTTTTTGGGTCTCAGTTTTGGGTCTTCACTTTGATAAAGCCAGATTATTGTTTTATGGTTTAGTTAGTTATTTTAGATTATTGTTTGTGTTCCTCAATTTTCAATTTTGTTTCTCTTTCTGCAGGAAAGCATTTCAACAGTAAGTGTCCCTTTGGCAAAAACTAGTGATTGCTCACTCCTGGCCTAGTGCATTCGCTTCTTTTTATTACGAGAGGATCATTTTCAAGATTGAAGTACTTATAAATTTAACTTTTCTTTTGCAAGTTAAATACACATTGTTTGCAATAACTTTGGATTTTTTCTAAAAATTGTAAGCTTAGCTTGAGCAAAGCAAGTAAATTTTAGTAGAAAACCTTATAAAACTTTATACGTGTGATGTTGGAAATTGGATTTGTGGTGGTATGTTGTGTTGGAGCAAGCGGGTGGCTTGCATGGTGTTATAAGGTGGGTTAAACTAATATTGAGAGTGTTTTTCATTTCTTGCAAATGTTAATGAGTATTGTTGATTAGATGTGATGAATAGTATTTTATTTGATTTAAATACTTGTAAAACTCTATACTTGTGATGTTTGTGATTGGTTTTGTGGTGGTATGTTGTGTTGGAGCAAGCGGGTGGCTTGCATGGTGTTATAAGGTGGGTTAAACTAATATTGGGAGTGTTTTTCATTTCTTGTAAATGTTAATGAGTATTGTTGATTAGATGTGATGAATAGTTTTTTATTTGATTTCAATATTTGTAAAACTCTATACTTGTGATGTTTGTGATTGGTTTTGTGGTGGTATGTTGTGTTGGAGCAAGCGGGTGGCTTGCATGGTGTTATAAGATGGGTTAAACTAATATTGGGAGTGTTTTTCATTTCTTGCAAATGTGAATGAGTATTGTTGATTAAATGTGATGAATAGTATTTTATTTGATTTCAATACTTGTAAAACTCTATACTTGTGATGTTGGCGTTTTTTCAGAAATAACTAAAAAATACAAACTATATCATTTGTAAGCAAAGGTTTGAAACAAATTTGGTTTCTAACAAATTGAGTCCATTGGACTCGATTTAGGACTTATAAATCAAGTACATTGTACTCGATTTCTCCATCGCGGCACGGGCTGAGCTGGACAAGGAGTCCACGTAGGCACAAAAATCGAGTCCTTTGTACTTGATTTTTGATTTCCACATCTACCATGTGAAGGTCACGTGCGCACTTTAAAGTAAATCGAGTCTACTGGACTCGATTTGTGGTCCCCACTAGTTTTCGGGCACGTGGACATAACTCGAGTGAAGGAAAGTCGATTTATTTGCTTCTAAAAATCGAGCCTATTGAACTTGATTTCTGTGAATGGTCCCTAGCCCGTCCACGTGTCATGTGGGTCTCAACTAGGACCTTTTTTCCCCTTACCCGGCTCACACCCTCTCTTATGCTCTCACATTTCTCTTTTGCTCTCACAGCAGCATCACTCAACTTACCTCATCACTCACACAACTTGCCTCTCATCACTCAGACAACAATCACACTCAGCTTTTATCAACTCTTAGGTAATGTTTTTACAATATTGATAATATTTTTTGTTAGTTAAATATAGTGGTTATTTGCTAGGTTATTTTCTAAAGAAACAATTCAAACATATTAGGAATTTTTTTTTGTTTGTTAGTGTAAATATTGTGATTAATTTATTTGTTAGTATATTGTGGGTAGTTTATTTGTTAGTATATTGTGATTATTTGTTAGTTTTTTTTAATTATGATTATGATTAATTATTGGAAATACTTAGTACTAAATATTGTGATTAATGTTATTACAACATATTTGGAAATTTTTTTTTTGTGAGTGTAACTATTTTGAGAAAATTATTTGCTAAGTTTTTTTTAGAAAAATAATATTGTGATTAATTATTGGGAATTTTTAGTACCAAATATTGTGATTAATTATGTTATTACAACATATTGGGAATATTTGCTTATTTTTTTGTTAGTGTAAATATTGTGATTAAATTATTTTCTAGGTTTTTTTTTTAAATTAATATTGTGATTAATTATTGGGAATATTTAGTATTGGGGAAATATTTAGTACCAAATATTATGATTAATTATGTTATTACAACTGTGGGGAGTAAAAAGGTCCTGGTGGGTATTTGGGCCTTTGGGTCATATTAGGGAAGGCCGACCTGCCCTTGAGTTCGAAACTTCTTAGTACCTCGGGTCAGCCCTTGCGCCGAGGACCCGAGGACCTATCCGAGGTCGGTTTTACCCTCGGATGGGCATAGAAGAGTCAGGAACGTCATCGTAAAAGCTCATAAACGACACGACGGAGACCAACGGTTAAGAGGGGTGAACCCCTGGATGTCCTAGAAGCATCGGTGTTTGAAAAGCACTAAAGGCTGTCACCTTCGCATTAAAGACCCTTTACCTACTACCCTAGCCGCATTAATGGGGAAGTAACGCCTGAACAGTGGAAGTGAAACTTCTGGTTACTATTCAAAGGCACTAGGAAGAAAAATATCTAGGTCAAAGGAAGGTGAAGGCAACACGTGTAACAACTATCAAATTGAGTAGTATTTAAGGAGGGGTCTGGGACAGAAATAGGGGCTTCTCTTTTTTTTTGTAATCTAAAGAAAAAAGAAGAAAAGAAAAGGAAACTTATATATAAGAACAGTCCTCGGCTCATATCCGAGGAGGTGGAATTATAATACTTCTTATTACTTTTGAGCGTTTACAGCTTTTTAGCTTGTCATATATTCCTTAAGCGCTTCTAACCTGGGTTTTAAAGCCCACACTCTACAAATTCATATTGTTCAAGGCTCATTGGGCTTGAGCCCATCACTGCTTTTAGGGCCAGGTGCAATTGTGCACTTACAATTGGCGCCGTCTGTGGGAAATCTAGTCTAGAAGAAGTAGGGATATCATGGTAGGCTTAGGCGCTCACCATGCAGAGTCACAGGGATCGCAGCCTGAAGATCATTTCGAGCGCCTCGAACGTCGAGGGGATCGTGAAGGAAGTGTCCATTCAGAGTACCCAAGGGCTAGCTATACTCCTGGTGGGGCTAGCACCACCCATGACGATGGTTCTAGAGCCATGCAGGAGGAGATCAACCGCTTGAAGAGGAAGTTACGCCGCGCCAGACGTAAGTCTTCACCGTCCTTGTCCAGTCCTTCTTCTGAGGAAGATGGGGGAGGTGGCTACGACTTTGGGACGCCCTCACCCCCCAGCTCAGCGTCCTCCGGTGGGGAGGACGATCAGCCAGCCCGCAAGCGCAAAAGGGTTCCTTCTAGGGGCCTAGGCAACGATGCTATGAGCAGGGCGTTGCACCAGCTCTCCAAATCTCCGTTTTCGCGGAGGATTGAGAAGGGGAGGCTTCCCAGGAGATTTACTCAGCCCACCTTTACCATCTACAATGGCCGGACTGATCCGGTGGAGCACGTGAGTCACTTCAACCAAAGGATGGCCGTACACTCTCACAACGAGACGCTGATGTGTAAAGTCTTCCCCTCTAGCTTGGGACCTGTGGCCATGAGGTGGTTCAACGGCCTTAAGTCGGGATCCATAGGTTCATTTGGGGAGTTGACTAGGTCATTCGCTTCGCGGTTTATTACTTGTAGCAGAGTCCCTCGGCCATTGGACTCGCTGTTGTCCATGACCATGAAAGAAGGAGAGACACTGAAAACATACTCCGACCGTTACTGGGAGATGTTTAACGAGATAGATGGTGACTTCGATGAAGTGGCGTTGAATACCTTTAAGGTAGGTCTTCCTACAGACCACAACTTGAGAAAGTCTTTGACAAAAAAGCCTGTCCGCAGCGTACGTCGCCTTATGGATCGCATTGATGAATATAAGAGGGTAGAGGAGGACCAGCAGCAAGGAAAGGGAAAGGAGAAAGTTATCCCGCAGGAGAGAAGGGATTTCAGGTCAGACCGATGCAACAACAGTAGGCCGAGGAGAGATTATTTCGGACAGTCCAAATCGGCAGCACCTCAAGCTGTAAACACAGTGTTCCGAGAGCTAGTGCATCAATTACTGGAGAAAGTTCGTAAGGAGTCCTTCTTTAGGTGGCCTAGTAAGATGGCAGGGGACCCTGCAAAGAGGAATCAAAACCTCTTTTGTCAATACCACCAGGATGTGGGCCATACCACCGAGAACTGTAGGACCCTTTGGAACCACTTAGAGCAGCTCGTCAATGAAGGAAAGTTAAAGCAGCATTTGTGTCAGCCTGCCGGGCAGGGCAATCAAGTTGCCTCAAACAATCAGAGGAACAACTCCTCTCGGCCAGCGTTGGGAACCATCAATGTCATCTTCGCTGCACCTGGCAGGACCGGGTCAGGCTCGACCAGGGTGATGGCAGTCTCTCATTCTCAAGCCGAGGGGGCAGGTAGTAGGCCGAAGAGGCCGAAGGTCATTTTGCCGGTTTTGGGATTTTCCGAGGAGGATAAGGCCGGTACTATTCAGCCCCATGACGATGCCCTCGTGGTCACCCTCAGGATAGGAAATTACGATGTGAGGAGGGTGATGATAGACTAGGGCAGCGGTGCAGATATCATGTACCCTGATCTATTTAAGGGGCTAAGATTAAGGATGGAAGACTTGACTCCTTATGATTCGCCCCTCATAAGCTTTGAAGGCAGATCTGTTATGCCGAGAGGACAAATTCGTTTGCCCGTTCAATCCGGCTCAGAAACGGTAGAGGTGGATTTCATTGTCGTCGATGCATATTCTCCATATACGGCCATCCTCGCCAGGCCTTGGTTGCATGCGTTGGGGGCTGTCTCCTCTACCTTGCATGTCAAGGTCAAGTTCCCCTCGGGGGAATGTGTTGAGGAAATCCTCGGCAGTCAATCGGTAGCCAGGCAGTGCATATCAGCTGCAGTATTGCACCAGACGGGAATTGAGCCTTCGGCTTTGGTCACCAAAGGCTTATAGCAGTTAACGCCTCCTGACGCATCGGAGTGCTGCCAGGAGAGGAGACACATTGTGAGGAGTTAGAGAAATTCCCAGTTGCCGACGACCCGGAGAGGTTCTTCCAAGTCGGTACACTTTTACCATACCAGGAGAAGATGGAATTGATAGAATTTCTGAGGAAAAATGTCGACGTCTTTGCATGGGATCCTTACGAGGCTCCAGGCGTTGATCCGAGCTTCATTTTTCATCACTTAAATGTCAACTCGGCCATCGTCCCAAGAAGGCAGCCACCTCGGCGCTCTTCCAAGGAACACTCCAAGGCCGTAAAGGAAGAGGTGGCCAAACTTAAAAAGGCTGGGGCTATCAAAGAAGTCTTCTACCCTGAGTGGTTGGCTCATACTGTCGTAGTCAAGAAGAAGAATGGAACGTGGAGGGTATGTGTGGACTTCACGGACCTGAACAAGGCCTGTCCCAAAGATTTGTTCCCTATGCCGCGTATTGATCAATTGGTGGATGCCACCGTCGGACATCCTCGGATGAGTTTTTTGGACGCTTTCCAGGGTTACCATCAGATTCCCCTAGCGTTGAAGGATCAAGAGAAGACTGCTTTCATTACTCCAATAGGAAATTATCACTATAAGGTCATGCCATTCGGTTTGAAGAATGCTGGGGCTACCTATCAAAGGATGATGACCAGAATGTTTGAACAGCAGATGGGGAAAACCATCGAGGTGTACGTGGACGACATGGTGGTGAAAAGAAAAACAATACCCTCACACGTAAAGGATTTGTTCGACACTTTTCAAATTCTAAGAAGGTACAAGTTGCGCCTCAACGCCTCAAAGTGCTCATTCGGTGTGGGGTCTGGAAAGTTCTTGGGATATATGATTACACATAGAGGTATAGAGGTAAATCCATCGCAGGTCAAGGCTATCCAGGACTTGCAACCTCCTCTGAACCCAAAGGAAATTCAAAAGTTAACAGGAATGATAGCCGCTTTGAATCGATTCATATCTCGGTCAGCCGATCGCTGTCGTCCTTTCTTCCAGTTGTTGAACAAGTGGAAAGGGTTTCAATGGTCAGAGGACTGCGAGTTAGCTTTTCAACAACTCAAGCATTATCTTTCTCGGCCGCCTATTCTCTCTCGTCCAGAGGCGCATGAGATTTTATTTGCTTATCTGGCAGTGGCCGTCCACGCGGTCAGCCTGGTCCTGATAAGGGATGATAACGGTGTGCAAAGACCGGTGTATTACGTTAGCAAATCGTTGGGTGATGCTGAGGTGCATTATCTACCTTTGGAAAAAGCACTTCTGGCCATTGTTCATGCCACGCGAAAGCTTCCCCATTATTTTCAGTCCCATACAGTGGTCGTTCTGACCCAATTGCCTCTTAAGGCAGTGCTGCGCAGCGCCGACTACTCATGAAGAATAGCAAAGTGGGGGACCATCCTGGGGGCTTTTGATGTTAAATACAGGCCTCGCACCTCGGTGAAGGGTCAGGTCCTCGCTGACCTGGTGGCGGAGTTTTCTGAGCCATTGCTGGAAGAAACTCTAGGAGACTTCCCCGTGGGTGAAAAATCAGTTGGTGTGATCACAGCGGCAATACCTCCGACCTGGAAAGTGTATGTGGATGGGGCAGCCAATCAGAGAGGGTCTGGTGTTGGACTTGTTCTGATCTCCCCCGAGGAAATTGTCTTTGAAAAATCTATGAGATTGGCGTTCTCGGCCACTAATAATGAGGCCGAGTACGAAGCAGTCTTGGTGGGCATGAGAATGGTGCACAGAATGGGTGGGAAGGATGTCTGCGTCTTCTCGGACTCTCAGCTGGTGGTTGGCCAGGTCATGGGAACCATGGAAGCCAGAGATCCAAGAATGCAGGAGTATTTGGCCCAGGTCAAACGTTAGCAAGCTGAGTTTGACTCCTTTGTCTTGGTTCACATCTCTCGGAATGGAAACACCCATGCAGACTCCTTAGCTACGCTGGCAACGACTTCGGCTCAGGTTTTACCTAGGGTTATCCTTATCGAGGATTTAATAGAACCTACTCTTGTCACCACCAATGCGCCTCGCATTCATCTCATAAGACCTGGGCATAGTTGGATGGACCCAGTCATATCCTTTCTTAGGAATGATGTTCTCCCTAAGGACAAATCAGAAGCAGACAAGGTACGCCGAAAAGCACCACGTTTCTGGTTGTCCGAGGATCAGAAACTATATAAACGATCCTTTTCAGGACCGTACTTGTTGTGTGTACACCCAGACTCAACCGAAGGGCTTCTGGAAGAACTGCATGAAGGGATTTGTGGCAGCCACACTGGGGGGAGATCCTTAGCCCACAGAGCTTTGACTCAGGGTTACTGGTGGCCCAATATGCAAAGAGAGGCTCAAGATTACGCCAGGAAATGTGATCAATGTCAGAGGTTCGCCCCCAATATCCATCAACCTGGAGGAGTTCTTAACCCCCTTTCCAGCCCTTGGCCTTTCGCACAGTGGGGACTAGATATAGTTGGGCCATTTCCGAGGGCCATAGGCAACAAAAGATGGCTTTTAGTGGGAACAGACTATTTCACTAAATGGGTTGAGGCCGAGCCCTTGGCAAATATTAGGGATGTTGATTCCAAGAAGTTCATCTGGAAAAATATTATTACTAGATTCGGCATACCACACACGCTTATCTCTGACAATGGTGTTCAATTTGACAGCAAGGCGTTTAGGCAATATTGTGGTGACATGGGTATCATAAACAGGTACTCCACCCCATCTTATCCTCAGGGAAATGGCCAGGCCGAGGCTGTTAACAAGGTCATTGTCAACAGGTTGAAGAAAAGGTTGGATGATGCGAAAGGTAGATGGGTAGAAGAACTCCCTCACGTTCTGTGGACATATCGAACCACATTGCGCAGGTCCACTGGAGAAACGCCATTTTCTATGACTTATGGAGCCGAGGCGGTGATACCTTTGGAATTTGGTTTTCCCACCCTAAAGACGAGTTCTTTTAATACCGAGAGCAACGATGGGCTCCTGGAGAAAAGTCTTGACTTACTTGAAGAACGACGTGAGGCAGCTATGGTCCAGATGGCTTATTACCAACAAAAACTTAAACGGGGATATGATGCCCACGTGAAGCTGAGGCCACTAGCACCTGGTGATCTTGTGTTAAGAAAGGTTGTGGGCACCGCAAAGAACCCAGCCTGGGGCAAGCTAGGACCCAACTGGGAAGGCCCCTATCGTATTATTTCAGTAGCAGGGATAGGATCTTATCGGCTAGCTGATTTAGATGAAAATATTATACCACGGCCGTGGAATGTAAATAACCTACGAAGGTATTACTATTAATAAAGTTCACTGTTGTTTGTACTTATTCGAAAATTGTTAATATTTCATGAATTTCCAAGTAACAATTCTTTAAGAATCAAACAAAAGCTTGGTTAAGTGTAGTCCTTGGACCACAAACCTTGTGGAAATTGATGTCTTGTCATTTGTTAAACAAAACCTTAGTTATGTCGGGTCCCCGGACCTCCTACTTTGAGAAAATTAACATTTGAGGTAACAATTCTTTAAGAATCAAACAGAAGCTTGGTTAAGTGTAGTCCTCGGACCACAAACCTTGTGGAAATTGATGTCTTGTCATTTGTTAAACAGAACCTTAGTTATGTCGGGTCCCCGGACCTCCTACTTTGGAAAAATTAACATTTTTAAATTACAACTGAATTAATGATCTAAAGGATCAAACGTAAGGTTGGTTGAATCTCGTCCTTGGACCGGCAACTTGGTTGAAGTTAATTTCTTATCGCGGCAGGAAATTGGTGCCTCATTGTTTGCTATATCAGATTGAAAAAAGTTTACATCTTTAAGTGTTAATCAAAGTGAGGTAAGGAACGGTCTTCGGAATTTACATTCAATTAAGAACAGAACCATGCAAGTTGATAAAGTCTACTACTTGGACCATAGACTTGGTCAAAACTAACTTCTTATTGTTCTTAGGACGCAGTGCTTTATTGTCCATTAATTCAGATCTTAAGTTTGTCTCTCTAATTGTAAAGCATATTTATGTAAAGAACGGTCCTCGGACCTTACATCATACCAATAACAATGCTATATGTTGCAGAGGTTTAATTGTTGCATGAAGCCTTTTTGTTATTAGAGATATTTCAAACCATGTGACCTTTTTGTTAAGTCTTTATAATATCCGCATGGCCATGTGGAGGTTATGATTGGACAATCCTTGGAGTTGGATCTGTTTACTTTAACAAACTTCAATAACCAGTACAAAATGAATGAAGTAAAACAAACGCGATGCGATCAAAATGTATATAAAATTGTTCTTTACTAAATTACATAACAGGAATTACATATAAGGGATAAGTATAAATGTGGAGAAAGAGAAGCCCTAATCTCGGCCCTAAGCTTCAGAAGGAGGGTCTACATGGGAAGTGCTGGGTCCTTCGGTCTTTTTCAGCTCCATTTCAAAAGGAGAAAGAATTTGTTTCCCTTTATCCGCTGCCTTTGTTGGTGGGACATTGTATTCCATGGCTTGGCTGAGATCCTTCTCGGCGTCCCCATCACCTTCTTTTTCTTTGTTGGAACCCAAGGGTTCTGTAGGATCAGGAATTGGCTCCGGGGATATAGGAGGCAGGGCAGGAAGAGTTGTTTCTGGAGTGGGAGTAGCAGTAGGAGCCTCTTTGATCTCCTGTATTTCAAGGGGAAGCCAAATGTTCTCGGATTTCCTCAGATCCGAAGATAGAGGAATTCCAGCCACATTTAGGGCCTCCCCCTAGACCTTCTGACAGTATTCACGGCACAAGGCCGCGAATGCCTCTGTCAGTTGCTCTTCTGTAGTCGCTACCCCTTCCTCGAAACTTGCCTGCTTGGCAGCTTTCAAAGAACTTTGAAACTTGCTGGCCTCTTCCTTCATCAATGCAAGCTCCTTTTTCAAATCCGAGCGTTCCTTCTCGGCTCTGGTTATCTCCTCATCTTTTTCGCGGAGGAGCTTACGTTGCCCTTCTATTTGGGTCTTCATGGTCTTCAGGTTTGACTCGACCCCATTCTTCTCCCTCTTCAGCTCAGCCACCTCCGCGACCAGCTTTTCATTCTCAGCAATGGCCGTTCCTAGGGATTTCTCAGTCTCCAATCTGATCTCCAGCTCGGCCCTGGCTTTCTTACGAGTGTCTTCAATAAACTTTTCAGCTACGAAGACCTCCTGAACAGCCTGCAATGAAGTATGAGGAGGTCAGGTATAACAGAAAGTTATAAGTATTGTTGCAAAGGAAATTTTTTCTCCAAACAGCAGTCAACTTACCAGCGCCAAGTCCCTTTTTAGGGACAAAAACAGTTGCGGTTGGCTCATTTTTTCCAAGGACTCCATGTCCTTGGGCAGCAAAAGAGGACGCTCCAACACTTCGGCCAGGTGGTGGGCATGGCCTTGTTGAAACGCCCTTATACTGGACTGGCACGAGATAGGCGCGCCGTCCAGTTTCAAGTCTGGGGACCAGGTGGCCTGTGCTCGGTGCACGTCGGCCATTTCCCTGTTCTCTCCGCTCTCAACTGAGCGGGCCCTACCCTTGCCTTTATCCGTCTTTTGCTGCTGAGCCGGCGGGGGTGGGTTGCGTTGCCTCTTGGGGCCCTTGTTGGTCGCCCCTTCATCTTCCCCCTTTCTTTTCTTCTTGGGGTCCTCGGCTGGAACCTTTGGCTCAGCTAGAGGAGGGGGAAGTGGCAGAGTAGGAAGGACTTGGGTTGCCCCTGTCCTCTTTACTGTGACCTTCGTGGCTCTGTCAGTGAGAAGGTCCTTCATTCTGTCCATATCCTACTCGGATCTGTCCTCTGGGAGTGCAACAACGAGCCCAGCAATTCCAAAGGCTTCGGCAGTATCTTCCTCCTCGTTAGAAAGTACGACAAACTGGTTCCCTCGAGGTTCGTTGTATTCTTCGAGTTGGAACTGGTCTATCTCGTCGTCTAACGTATGTGAGGAAGAGACCTGCTCTTCTGGGATAGCAGCTACCTCGGAATGGACGGCGAGAGGAATGGCCGCTGTGGGTCGTAGGTACAGGACGGTTTGAGGAGCGTCTGGGAGGTCGCGGTCGTCCAGAAAGTGGGGCCGGGCTACGTTGATCCTTTTCGTCTTCGGTCACCGGCAATTATAGCGTTGTCTATCTCCTGGAAGTCCGAGGAGATGGGATTGTATCCTAGGATCAGGTGAGCGGCTCAGAGCTGCCGGTCTTCGCTAACGAACACCTCGGATCGAAGTACCCGGTTTAGGTCGGCAACGTTGCAATGACTCAAACGGGGGCGCACGTTTCGCTTATCTGCAAGAAAAGATGAGAAATTAAACAACGTGGTCAGATTCACACAACAAGAGATAAAGATAAACAAATAGAAATATATCTAAATGTGCAAGTTTGTTAGTGTTGAGGGAGGTTTTGGGTGGGGAGGTTAGTCCTCAGGTGTCGCACCTGGATCCCCCCACTGTACTGGGCAGTGGAGATCGTCGTGCCAGTTTCCAGAGACGATCAGGTAGTCGTCCTTCATGCCTTTGTTGGACTTGGGCAAGCAGGAGATTAGCCTAACGACACTGGATCGGGACTTAATGTAATAACCTACGTTGGACAGTTTATGGGCTTCATACAGAAAAACGACGTCGTGCCATGTGAGGTTTAAACCCATTTGTTCATTTAAGGCATCGACGCTACCTAAAACTCTAAAAACGTTGGGGAGGCATTGATCGGGACACAACCGATGGTTGCGAAGATATTCCCTCATTACAGGTTTCATTGGGAGGGTCATCCCGCCTTCTATAAAGGCTATCATTGGGATTATGATCTCTCCCTCCTTCCTAGAACCGGCCACGGCCCCCGCCGGGCAATATTTTAAGCCTACGTCACCGGGAATGTGGTATTTGGCTCTGAAGCCTTCCATTCCAGCGGCAGTATCAACAAGACACTTAAATCTACCCATTAGAAAAGAATGAAAGGCTAGACTCTAGAGAGGGAGGTGTCTACCTAGACAGCCGAGGACAAAGTCCGAGGATAAAAGGTTAAGAATGAAATGAGTGATGAGTAAGAACTTACGGAGTTTGAGGATATGCAAATTTTCACGGTTTTCTGAAGGTGAAATATGATTGTTGATGTTTTGATGGGATCAGTCCCTGGCAAATTAAATGAAGGCGCAGGTTCCCGAAGCGTCACGACGTGCGGAATGGCGGCCTCGAAATTAGTTTTGTCCCGCCCAAATTTTCGTGGAGAAACAAGAGCCGTTGGGTGCCCATCTCACCGTTGAACGTGGGGGACAAAGTGTAACTTACAGTAATAAATGCGCGCGTTTTGAAAATGGAACCGCCATATGGCATCTTCTGAAACGTGAAGCGGTTTCCACACGTGCAATCATTCATGAAGTGTGCAAAATAAGTTCTCTTCGGATCAAAACTCTACTTTTCTCCTCGGACGTCGAAAATTAGAATTTTGAGGGGCTATTGTGGGGAGTAAAAAGGTCCTGGTGGGTATCTGGGCCTTTGGGTCATACTAGGGAAGGCCGACCTGCCCTTGAGTTCGAAACTTCTTATTACCTCGGGTCAGCCCATGCACCGAGGACCCGAGGACCTATCCGAGGTCGGTTTTACCCTCGAATGGGCATAGAAGAGTCAGGAACGTCATCGTAAAAGCTCATAAACGACACGACGGAGACCAACGGTTAAGAGGGGTGAACCCCTGGATGTCCTAGAAGCATCGGTGTTTGAAAAGCACTAAAGGCTGTCACCTTCGCATTAAAGACCCTTTACCTACTACCTTAGCCGCATTAATGGGGAAGTGACGCCTGAACAGTGGAAGTGAAACTTCTGGTTACTATTCAAAGGCACTAGGAAGAAAAATATCTAGGTCAAAGGGAGGTGAAGGCAACACGTGTAACAACTATCAAATTGAGTAGTATTTAAGGAGGGGTCCGGAACAGAAATAGGGGCTTCCCTTTTTTTTTTGTAATCTAAAGAAAAAAGAAGAAAAGAAAAGGAAACTTATATATAAGAACAGTCCTCGGCTCATATCCGAGGAGGTGGAATTATAATACTTCTTATTACTTTTGAGCGTTTACAACTTTTGAGCGTTTACAGCTTTTTAGCTTGTCATATATTCCTTAAGCGCTTCTAACCTGGGTTTTAAAGCCCACACTCTACAAATTCATATTGTTCAAGGCTCATTGGGCCTGAGCCCATCACTGCTTTTAGGGCCAGATGCAATTGTGCACTTACAAGAACATATTGAGAATATTTGTTTTGTTAGTGTAAATATTGTGATTAATAATATGCTAGGTTTTTTTTATAAAAATTAATATTGGGAATATTTAGTACTAAATATTGTGATCAATTGTTAGGAATATTTAGTACTTTTAGGTTTTTGTCATTGGTATGAAATGGATTATGAGTTTTATACCTAAGACACCCATTATAGTCTTTTTAATATAAATTATTTCAAGATATAGTTGTTTCAGATTTGTAACAAAGATTTCAATGGGTAACTAGTTGCTATAATATTTTTGTTCATCATATCTTATTTGAATGGGTTTTGAAAGTCATACCTCTAGAATGATTTGGATGTGAGTATATGCAAATTTGGTTGAGGTTAGTATTGTTGGCATGTCATACCCAAAGTTTTGTAATTGATGTTGATTGAGAGTTATAAATTTGTCACTAACACAATTGCACTTGATGATCTATAGGTTGATAATGACCTATATAAATATATACTACGGTGGATCCCTTAGCAATGCCAACCCTTATGACGGATTTCCATTTCAAGGTCCGGGTATCCAGTGCTGTTATATGATGATACGCTATAAGTTAAAGACCTTGAGTGATTTGAAGATAAAAATTATGGAAGAGCTGCAACTGAACCCTGCTTTGCATGACATACATATTACTTTCCATTCTCCACATGAAGTTCTCAATCAATGCATTAATTACAGATATATGGCGATAACAGAAGACAAACATGTGAAGTTCATGTTTCACAAGATGCGTCAATGGGAACAAGTAGCAAATTTTGAGTTGTACGTCAGTTTGGAGCCGCGTGCAGAAGTCGGCGCAGAGGATATCGTACAAACAACTACATCTCTACAGTTTGCAGTCCCAGATGATCAATGCACCACGTTGGGAGGCTATACGCCCCCTTTTCAAGAGACATCAAGAACAGTTGAGAGCGAAGCTGGAAATAGATATGAAGATCAATTTTGTACACATTGAGGTGAATCCTCTACAGTTTCAGTAGTTGAAAATGAAGACGAACACTGTGTTGGGGAAGATCTTGACGATAGAGATGAGTATGAAGAAAAGGATTGAGCGAGGTGACTTTGATAGGGGTGTTGATGACCATGAAATTACTCTCAATCCTAATGTTGATGATATGGATGAATGTGATCAAGATGATGCAAACCCCCGTTTATGAACCTCCCGCCTTATCATTTTATGAAAATACTTAGGAAAATATGGTTGATCCTGAAGTTGGTGAGCAAGCATTTGCTTCTTCTTGGAATGCGGACATGAATTTTTGTACAGGGTTGATTTTTGCGAATAAAGAAGCGGTGAAACGTGCATTAACAATTTATGCTGCAAAGCATAATAGAAATTTTCTGACTAGTAGGTCGACCAAAAGTAGACTGTATGTGAAATGCATGGATGGGTCATGCAAGTGGTACGTTGGAGCAGCCATGAAGCCTAAACAGGGAACATGGTTGGTCTCATCTTATGGGGGTCCTTACAGTTGTATGACCCTTGGCATGGCTCTTGATGGTAGAATGATGGATTGTAATTTTCTTGCAGCAGAATATGTTCCAACGTTGCGAGAAAATCACATGGCAACAATTCAACACCTTAGAGATTACATCAAAAGGAAGTATTATGAACATAAGCTTTCTTACTATAAGATATGGGATGCGAAACAAAGGGCTATTGCAAAGATATTCGGTAATTGGGAAGAGTCTTACGAAAGGCTGAAAAAGTTGTTATTGGCATACTTGGATCAAGAAGCTGGCACCTAGTACTGGTATCTCACTAAACCAAGGGAGGAAGGTGTTACAATATTGCGATATGTATTTTGGGCTTTCGCTCCTTGCATTGAAGGATTCAGACATTGTAAGCCAGTAATCAGTATTGATGGGACCCATTTGTATGGTAAATATTGAGGGGTGTTGATGATTGCAATGGCCACCAATGCCAACAACAAGGTTTTGCCTCTCGCCTTTGCTGTTGTGGACAACGAGTCAAGGCCTAGTTGGTGGTGGTTTTTAGATTGTGTCAAGTATGCACTGGGGGATGTGATAGCAAATAAGGACATATGCATAATTTCTGACCGACATAAGGGTATTTGAAACGCAATTGCAAACTGGCCTAGAGATGATCATGGACGAGTACGAGTATACCACAGATATTGCCTTCGACATGTTGCTAGCAACTTCAACACACATTTTCAGGATGCCACTTTAAAGTCATTGGCCTTGAAAGCAGGGTATGCTACTCAGGATGCTAAATTTGAGTTGTACATGCAATCTATCAAGGAAGCCGAGATCGAGGCCCTTAGGAAGAAATCAGCCACTGAACAACAGGTAAGTGAACCTGACCCATCCATCATGACATACACATATCTAATGAAAGAGGATATAGAGAAGTGGACCCAGCTACGTGATGGTGGATACTGTCATGGGGCTATGACAACCAATGTCTCGGAGTGCTTCAATGGAGTACTCAAAGGTGCCTATGGCCTGCCCATTGCTGCACTGGTTGAATTCACTTGGAGCAAACTTGTCACGTATTTCCATGATCGACACAAAAAAATTACTCATGATCTCTTGGAGGGCAAGGTGTGGAGTAAATATGCCTTAGAAATCTTTGATGCAAATTTGAAAAAATCTAAAACACACCAAGTAAGGCCATTTAATAATGTCCATGGTGTATATCAAGTAACGACTGCGTACAACATCCATAGCTCTGGAAGGGGACAACATAGTCATGAAATAAACATATTGGCCAGAACATGTGGTTGTGGAAAGTGGCAAAATCGAAAGATCCCTTGTTCACATGCGATTACAGTTCTTCAGTATTTGGGGCAAGATGCAAGTGCATATATTGACCCATGTTATAGTTTGGACAACGCCATTCGCACCTACTCACACCAATTTGTGGTGCCAAAGTCAGAGTCATTGTGGAGGGATGTGGAAGGTCCAAAGTGGGTGCCTGATCTAGACCTGTTGCGGGCCAAAGGTCGACCTGTGAAGTCTAGGATACGGAATGAGATGGATGGGGTCCGGCGAAAACCGGGAAGCCGAAGGCCAGATTCTGACTTGAGGGAGATTCAACAAAAGCAGAGCTGTGGACTGTGTCATCAACATGGGCATAACTGTAGAAGATGTCCGCTTTCCCGTGGGGCTTCGACAAGCAATACTGACCCAACCTAGGTAAGTGATGCTTTTATATAAAATTTCATGATTGTATCAATTATCCAAGTTACGTAGATTAGTACCATTGTTTTGGCTATTGGTATCTAACGACAATATTTCAATTTTTCTCAGGTATGCAGATACTCGATTTTGGAATGCCATTGTAGATGTAAATTGTGGTTCTCTTTATTGTGTATTCAAACTTACTACTGGGTTGTATCGACACAATTATTATTTTCTTTTAGCACTGAATGCACTTGTAATCGAAGTATTCTGTATCCAATGTACCCATTTTCTTCCTCATCTGTATAGTTTTGGATTCTTTTACGACCTTGTTTTCGTCAAGTCTTATATTATTTTTACTCTGCATGACATTGTTCACTTACTTTTTATAGTTTTTAGTCTTGTCAAGTGGATGGTGGCATTACTTGTGAGGAAGGAAAATAACCAATAAGGTGGTTTTCTAAAAGTTTTGCTTATACTTTAGTTAACATACTGAATAGAGAGAGCAAAATATCGTGTTTCTGCATTACAAGGAAAAAAAGGAAAAAAAAAAAAGGAAAAAAAAGAAAAAAAAAAAAGGAAAAAAAAAAGAAAGAAAAAAAAAAAGAAAGAAAAAAAAAAGGTAAGAAAAAAAAAAGGAAAAAAAAAAGGTAAGAAAAAAAAAGTAAGCAAAAGAAAGGAAAAAAGAAGAAGTAAGAATATAAAAGGTAAGAAAAAAAAAGTAAGCAAAAGAAAGGAAAAAAAAAAAGGAAAAAAAAAGGTAAGAAAAAAAAGTAAGCAAAAGAAAGGAAAAAAAAAAACAGCAAGAAAAAAAACGGAAAGAAAAACCAAGCAAAAAAAGGATACGAAAAAAAGTAAGAAGGGAAAAAAAAAAAAACGTAAAAATTGACTTCATAGGGATCGAGTTTGTTCCAACTCTCTGCCTGGAAACTCGAATTTTTGGTACTCGAGTATTCAATGTAGAACTCGAGTCCATAGTACTCGATTTATAAGGCCACATAAAAATCAAGTTCAATGAACTCGATTTATAGGTTTTTTTTTTTTTTTTGGTGGTTTCCTGTCAAGCCCTACGTGTCAACCTCACAAAAAAATCTTGCCCCATTCAGTCGTCACTCCTCATGATTTTATTAAAGAATGACATGATTTATAAATGAGATTGACTTGTCCAAAAGGCCGTATTAGACGTTCCCGCAAGTTATGAGTACTCATTTGCTAATATAGGTGGACATAAGTATTGTTGAGATTGCCAGTTCAACATACACACAAAATTCCTTCACACCACATGGACTCATTTTGCACTTTACACATTGCCAATAGAAGTAGCTTAAGTTCTACTTGTTAAAGATTGTTGTGGGCACCAAAAATTAAATACAAATAACAGTTAACAGTTTGGCCAATAAGAATATACTCAAAAAAGTAAGATTAAGCAAGCAGGTTACAACATGTTGAAATGAAATAATAACAAAAATCGAATTTTCAAACAAATTTCATTTACACCATGCAATTTAGCAGCCAACTCTTTCAAATCTTTCACTTCCTCCACAAGCTTGAAAGGTGTAGACTCTATAGAAAACAAGCATAGAAGACAACTCCAACTGTGAAGGTGGGAATGGATAATATCGCTCTACCATAAAGATTGGAGTTTTTCTCTCGGGAAGCAAGCATAGAAGAAACTGTGGACCACCAGGAAGTTTTGATTGTATATCCTCAAACATCTTCTCCACTGTAGCCATGGGTGGAGCGAGTCTCTTCCATAGATTTTCTTGAAACACATCGACTGGAGCATCTATTTGCTACAAGAACATAAGAAAGATAACTATCAATTATCAGATGAGGCATTATAGCATTCATATCAGGAACATATACTTACAATTCCTTTAAGATCTCCATATTTAATTAGATCCCGTACAAGACTTTGTGTATCGCAACATGCTGAGAAGTTCACTACAGCCCAGCGTTCAATCTTTGTTGGCTACACTACTTTCTACATGGAATGTTGAAAATACCATAAGAATATATGTTATCAAAATCTTAAATAGTAACAAAAAAAGGAAATACCTTATTGTTGAAATTCCATCGACCAACTTTCTTAGCCTATCAAATTGAAATCATCACTGAGGTAAATCTTATTGAGGATTTGACAGAAGCATCAATTTCTTGTTGCCTTCTTTTATCCTCAATTGTTGTTGTATGGGAGAAGCATCAATGTAATTCTCAAAAAGGGACATCTGTTATAAAATTATTATGTAATTTATATAAAAGAAACTATAAAGCGCAAAACGAAAATGTGGATTTTCAGATTGGATGAAGTTTTATATACAAAGTTTGTAGATTATCAAATAGTTGAGCCAAAATAAGATTAAAAGTGAGGTCCATTTATAAAATTAAGAAATTTGAAGCTGGAGTATTATCAAGGAGCAAGATTTATCATAAAGAAAATTATTTATAAAAACAAAACAAACAAAAAAAAAAAAGGACAAAGTTTGTGGTAAAATTTCATATGAAGTAGAAATAGAGATTAATATGAATTGAAGATAATATCAAAATAATGATGAAGAGAAAAAGAATAATAAAAAATCAAAGAGAGTTTTCTAATAAATTTACTGGGTGCTAATAAGGAGTCCACCTCCTTATTAGTATTGTAAATACTAAACTATTGTCCAACTTAAATCTAAAGAACAAATGAAACAAATTTCAAAAGATCATAAGAACCCCGATTCATATGAGGAAGAAAATGATGCTCACAATGTCTTTCAAAAGAGATCGGCCATTATCTGTAACAAATGTTGTTCCTTCCCTACCAGCTCTTGCTGTACGACCAACACGATGAATATAGCTGCACAAAGGACCCCAAAAAACAAAAACAAAAAGATTTCATCAACATGCAAAAAGTGAGCCTCATGCCATCATATGCATATCACCATATGGCAACATCGAGAAAGTTTAATCTACATTTTATATACCCGAGGACATTCATAATTAATAACTGTTTGAACACCTATGATATCAAATCCCTGCAAAAGACGATCAGAACATATAGTCAACTAACAAAAGAGTTTAATATTATCCAGATTTTTTGTACCACTAGAATCTTCTATTTATGCCTAAAAAAAGCATGAGAAAAGAAAAAGGAAAGAAGAAATGCAAAGGACTTAGAAATTCATCCATTAACTTTAGAACAAAGTTTGGCTATAACCCAGTTTAAAGTAAAGGTGGCAGCATTATAAAGTGGCACCATTTAACAGTCAAATTGACAAACACATGGTTGATGTTAAAGGTCCCATCTGTTAACTCAAATTTCTCTCTATGTCCGTTCCTCCCCCAAAACCTATCATCGTCACATCAAACACATCAATTTTTACCTTAGTCACCGGGTAGTTTATACCTGGTGAGAGCCAATTTAGGTTGGCAAGGCATGTTGAAGAGATCAATTGCATTCTTTACAAGCTTAAATTATTTGATAGTTAGCACACGTATCCAATCAAGTCGCCCCACAAGCACTCAGTTGGTACCCGTATGATCTCAGAGAGTAAGGCATGAGAAACTCAATGAAAGCTTTCAATGGCATTGAGATCATTGCTTTCCCACTGCAATTTTAAGGGAATGCAAGAGTGTAGAGGTTGAGATGGGCTTGTCAATGCACATGCTGAGATGGTGCACTTGAATTAATTTGGAAAGCTGTGAACCTAATCATGTGCCACAGTTGGGGAAGTACCAAAGACTATTCCGAGGCTGCAGTTCTTTCACTTTGAAATCTTTTAAGAGGAGTATCATACATAATATTTTGGAAGTAATGTCAGCATGTTGTGGAAAAAATGGAGAATTGAAGAAGGAAGTTTAACATGGTATAAAAAGAATTCAAATTGAATGGAAAGCCTGTTTTGCCATAAAGCGGCCTCTAAAAGTGGGAGCCCTTTTTATTTGGAGAAAATAAGAAATTTGTTTAGGAAAGTAAGACCCCTAACCAGAAAAATTTAAAAAGAAAGTGAAAAATGTTCTTTTGCTATGAAAATAGTCCAAGTTTCCTAGAACCATCACTCTTTTAGTATTCCACTTCCTCTAAGTTCAGCCTTATCAATAAAGGGTAAGTGTAACACAAAAGTATTTATGTAAAGGGTGAAGTTTGAATAGAAAACAGAGGACTTGTTTTAGTTTTGATATTTAACAATTTGTTATTTCTTTCTTTCACTAAGTGATGTCAAGAGCAAAATATATTCAACAGTGATGTCTAGTTTAAGAAATAACTGTGACCAGTACCTTCATTGAAGAAAATGTGAATGTCACTCGAAGGTATGGATCTGTGGAAAAAATAGGATCAACTTTCTGATTGACCACAATATTTCCTGATTTCCAATTAAGTGAGCTTGATATGTACTGGATAATGTAAAGAACAGGATCTTTTCCTTTCTCTTCAAAATATATTGAATCTCCTAACTTTGAGAATGATTCCATTGCTACAAACGCAGCAAACAACAAAAGTTACAACATCAAAGGAACTTAAAAGAGATATAACTGGAGATTGCTCAATTAGAAAAATCATAATATGAAAAGGAAAATCATGAGATTCAACAAAATTAAGATTTTGGTGATGTGAACAAAGAATTTGGCGGTCTTTCATTTTCCTAAAGCTATATGAGCTAAAATTTGACAATCAAACCCAGACCTGTGCCATAGCAGCACCACATAGAGTCGAATGGTGTTCCCCATCCATGGTAGCTTATGGCCTTGGAAGATCCACGACCTAGTGGGAGCATGTAAATCATCACTCCAGGATCTGTTCCTCTTTGTATGCTTAGAACACCATTGGTCAATGCATGCTCATAATAATCTGCATATGCCACTTCTTTGGTCCATGTAGACAGGTGGCGAAAGACCTACAAAAAGTCACCAATGCATGCTAATCTAAACAAAGAATTTTATCATCACCCTAGAGACTTTTTTTTTCTTCATAAGATATACCTTCAGCATGTTATAAATTGTGCATGATTCTTCAGTCTCAGTTTGTAGAATATCTCCCACTCGCATTGGGTCAGTCCTATCCATATGTTAAAAAGATGCACATGAGGTTTCATATTCACAGTGTAGCATATGGAGATTCAGGTAAGAGGAGATGAATCAAAATTTTGAATAATATCAATACCAATGTTCTAAGAATGATGTTCCTCCTGTTGCATAGCTGTGTGAAGAGTTAACAATGTCCATGAAGAACATCCCTATTGCCTGGCACACCATAATTTTGAATGACAATACAAATCTTTTGAGAAAAATCCATAAACATATTTAATTTCCAATAAAGTGATAAAAAAAAAGACAAAATAGTGAAGGATCAAAATGTCTCAACGAGAAAGGTGCAAAGGCCAATTAAACAGGAAGTGCCATATGCATTAAAGCAGCAACCAAAATAAAAAGGGGGAAGGGAGAGGTAAACAGTAGAAATTATAAAAGGCTTTGTCGAGTACTATAGTTGAGATTATATATAACTTTGATAAACCAGTTTACCTTATAAAGTGGATCACCGATGACTTCATACCGCATTTGAGATCCAATAACAATTGGGATATGTGTGTTGGCATGAAAGTCAGATATTTCATCAGCCTAAAAGTGAAAGAATGAATTTTCGTCAAATAATAGCAAGTTTGAAAATTAGAATCTAGAATATCAAATAAACTTGAATATGAGTAAAGTCAAAAGAATGGCATTTGAACTTATAAGCATAGGAGATGTAGCTTCGAGAGAAGTATAAAATTTGTATGGTATTCTGAGAAAAGAAGAATGCATTAACTATTCAGTGATTCATCTATACAACAACTACCATCCTTTTGTATTCTATGTTTGATGAGATAGTAAATATTACCACTTAGAATCCACATAAGCGTAGAGACAGGAAATGGGACACAACAAATGCTACTGATGTGATTTATTATAGGACGTATTTTGCTACGGAAGTGAGATGAAACTCAGCCAGAATTAAACTGGATATTTTTTAACCGAAAGATCTTGTTCAACTTGTTTAGCCATGGATGGCGAATTTTTATTTTGTTATGTACTAAGTAGAATTGAAATAAAAGCAAGGTCAGACAGAAATTCCTAACTTCAAAGACTCACATAATAATCTTCCGTAAAGCATTGGATCTACATAAAATTGAATTTCCTTTTTTCTGTAGAGATTCCATATCGAGCGTCAGCAAATTTGGGACTAAGGCTTGGTCGTTGTTGTTGTTGATTTTTAATTATTTATTTTAAAAAACATCATAATTGCATAATTGACAAGAACACAAGAAGAGGTCATTTCCCATTACAACCTTTAAACAACAAATTTCAGTTCACATCTTCACTTCCTTAAAACCCTTGACTTCAAATCTTGGTTACACAAATATCACTTCCTACTTCAATAAATAGTATTCCTTACAAAACATAGTTGGTTTTATTCTCACTTTCAAAAGCTTTGAATGAAATTTCTTTTCAAAAGCTTTGATTTTCAAGATAGGAATTTAATGGATCCACAAGCGCAAACATATATGTCTGAAGGAAACCAAAGTGTGCATGCACACATATATGCAATCTGGAAGACTACTGATAGAGCTTATTATAAACGAACAGGATATTTGATCCAGAAACCTTCTACAAAAAGGTGAAGCAATTGTATCATGAGAAGATAGTGCCATTCATATCTACTTTGAATCTAAAGAGAACTGTTTTCAGAATTTTTTATATTTGCAGTGGAGACAGCATTCTCTAAGATAAAGATGTCACAATTTATTGCTGGAAGTTTGTTAAATGACATAATGCTCCAAACTTGGCCAATAGAAAATAAGGATTACCTGTAATGCAAGTGGTCCTAGGAAGCAGGGTTTATCAAATAGATGAGCCAAAAATAAATGCTTTGGATCTTTCTGCGCATAATAGAATGAAAGGCTTATATTAGAACCAAAAGATCAGAATGACTTTAAGTACTATGAAAGCTATAGAAACAACATGCCACCGGCAAGAAACTAATGGAAATCCAATCAAATAAAGAAAATTACAGTTTCCTTAATTCATATCATATTAGGCGATCTTCTGATAGAACTATGGAAACATTTCAAATGTTATTCTTTTCTTTAGTGGCTATTAGATAATGAAATAAGATACTGAATATTGACTAGTGGAATACAAATAAAGTCATTTTCATTCAAGAAAACATTTCTTGCAGGGTGTTGTCATACCATAAATATCCAAAGCACAAGTTCTGTAACAATTGCAAATTCAAATAATAACCAGGTAGACTGACAATCTTTTATTTCTCCTGATACATATATCAACCAAGTACAGAAATAATGTCAAGAAATTAAATTTGAAGCATCTATTAGAGGAGCTAATACAAAGATGAATTTACCTACCGTAATTGTATATAACCTGTAAAGAACATCATTCATGCCACCAGATTCTGTATTAAGTGATAGATAGTGCCTTTCTAAACTGAACCGTGTTACCACATTCTAAACACGGTTGTAAAAATAGTCAACCATCCATTTCACCATTTTTAAAGCTTGATCATTAACAGCAAGTGTATGTTGATCAAGTAAGCCTGCCAAGATCTGTCAAAGTAGAGAAGATTGAAATCTAGTTGTAACTTTTTAAAGGCCAAATAAATATTAATCATCTTGTAAAGCAACAGAAGTAGATTCTACCTTGTGAATTGTGTAATAAGGAGCCCCCCATAGTGGGTTTATATCTTCAACACGATCAAAAAAGTCAGTTGGAAAAGCAGAAAGATATCCAGTGCCGATTTTCTCCTGGCAAGCAGATAAAGCAGACACTACTGCTGACATTCTCTGTCTAACAGTGTCACTGTGAGTGCTAGCCCACATTTGTGCTGTTGCACTCAAATAATGCCCTTCAAGATAACAAAAACTAGTTATTCATTGTAAACATAAAGATTAAATGTAAGATATTACAATTTTTTTAAAAGAGGCATGTGGATCTTTTCATGCTACTCGACCATACATTGGATCATATCTCTAGTTATCCTTTTTAAGCATCTGAATAATGTGAACCAATGTGCCAAATTTCACCCAATAAAGAAAAAAAGGGCTAATTAACTCTAGCTCAAACGGAACCTACTTTCAGGTAAGTACAAATGAAAGTTACTATCTAGGGTTCAAAAAACAAAAATAGAAGTAGAAATTTGTGACACGTATGGTGCAAAAGTCATAATAACAAGTTTAAAACCAACCTACAAAATGACCCCGAGCTTCATTATCTGGGGATTCCCACCCCCTATATGGCTTCCCAGGTGTTGGCAAACCGGCTATCTTCCTATAGCTCCAAACCAAACTATCCACATCCAACATCAATAGGTACTCCAAATTCATTTGCTGTGCATGCCAATGTATTGAGTTTGGATCCAATCTTACATCATGCAATGACATTTCATTGAGCAAATCATTGGACACATTAAAAACAGGATCATCAACAAATTCTCCTGCACTGAACCATAATTATGATTAAAATCATGCACCAATGTAAAGATATGTATATAAAAATTGCAACCAAATCTCAGCACATAAAACCATAAATAAAATTGAAAATTTTTGGTGGTTCAGTTAACAATTTGTTAAGAATTTCCAACTAGCTTTTCATTCATAAATCAACATGAATAGTCACGCTATCTATCAAATAAAGAAAATATTCATTTGCACTCTACAATGGTCATGAAAACCTGCATTGGCCGTGAACTTTGCCTTATAGTCTGTACATGAATACAGTGACTTGACACACACACAGTTCCATTTTCTCAGGTTGCGAATCCCAAATAAATAGGTTCCCAGTTATCAATTGAAAGACCACCATATGTTGGGTCCATTTTTAATCAAGCATACCTCAAATCAGCAAATTGATAACATTAGCTTTCAAGATGAGTCAAATTCTTCTTAAATTTTTGGAAGATAGAAAATGATTTAAAAAAAATTTAAGAATAAAAGTTTGAAACCGGTTGGTTTTAGCAAAATTTTAGTATGCAATATACCAAGCAAGATTTTCAAAAGGCACACAAAAGGAACTGTATGAAGGTCAAGTACGTTTACATGAATCTGAAAATACTAAATTCATTGACAAAGTTGGCTCAAAATTAAAAAATAACCTTGTAGGACCCAACATATCCCGCTTTCACCAAAGTCTCTGATAGATCATAATACTTGTCCACTTCCTGACAAAATAACACCAGACACCATAAGTCCATAAGTTTATTATAAACTCCAATTTTAATGAATCACATTACTAACACACACACAAATAATAATTAAGAATTAAGCCTTACTTGCAAACAGATTATATACATGTTGAATTGAACACCATTTGTAGGCAGATGGGGTGCTGACCTTATGGCACTTGACGCTTATGCTGTCTTGTATAATGTCTGGTATGTGGGGGAGGGGGTACCGCATCTCCTTGGTCAGGCTCCTTGCGTTGTTGCAAAGACGAAGTTACAAAGAAACAAAGGATCAAATGAATTTTAATATCAACCATAACAGCAGTCACGAAAGTATTCAAAGCTAGTAAATGACCAATCATACCATGGGGCCAGCTTTGTGTCCTGCTTTGTGACCACCTATCCCACAAGGAGGTGCTTTTCTTGTGCGTTTAGGCCGACCTTGTGGGGGTGAGTGTAACCCAACTACTTGCTCATTCTCGACATGCACAGCTGGCTGATTTGCTTGACTCCCAACAACTGAAGATACTACAACGGCGGGGGAGGATGATGTAGCGGACGAAATGTGAGTGAGGCTCATAGTCATAGGAGCTGTATGCAGTCCAGGAGTGGGCATGAATGACATGGAGTCACTATGGGGTGGTACATGGTGTATATGACCAATGCTGTATGAGGGAGATTGAGTGTGCATGACAGGAGGGGCGTCATTGAAATCAATGCCGAGATCAAAGGATGGTGGAGTAAGGGATAGATGAGCGGGGTCAGAAAATGTACATAGCGTGGGTGAAGGGATCTCGGGGTGAGAAGATGCACGTGCAGTGGGTACAGGGATCTGTAGGTTAGGAAATGCAGGAATAGTACGAGGAGGGATCTCTAGGGAAGGAGATGCATGTGGGGGTGGAGTGAACTCTGGGGCAGGTGATGCATGTGGGGATGGAGGGAAATCTGGGGTAGGAGAAGCATGTAGGGGTGGAGGGGGTTGATTTTGTCATTGATGGGGTGCAGCACACTGGCCATGGCTATGGCTGGCAGGAGTTGAGCTCGTGCTTGGTCGTCCATTATGTTCTGGCAGTTCTGGATTTGTTGTATCGACATCTTCCAAGGGAAGATGGGCAGCTAGATGGTGAAGGTGATCCACTTCCTTCAGCATAGCTGTAATCAGCTTGTGCTCAGGACTGTCTATTACATAACGCATCAACATCTACTTGTGCATGATGACCTGTAATTTTTGTAATACAATTAGTACACCTAACGCAAAAATGGTAATACGCAACAAAATTTGGAAAGAAAGGTCAAAGCAATTACCGTAATAAGAAGTGAGGCGCTGGTGTGGTTGACAAACCTCCATGTGACTTTACCATACCAGCCGAAGTATGGATGAACACTCGGCATAGCACCCTCTAGTCGTGCTCCATGACATAGTTTCTGTGCTCTCGTATTCCATACTTGGATATGGCTAAAATTTCTGACCCTCCAATCTACTTCAATCTTCCCCTTCAGGTCTATCTTATGAAGGGCATTGTCAGTATCAACATCTTCGAGAATTTCTTGCACCATCCCAAACTGACGAAGAACATGATCCAGTGTATGTTTCTCTACTAGCCAGAAACATACAAGCGGCACCCTCGCCGTCCACATGTCCTATCCTGCTACACAGAACGCAGGCAGGTGGCCTAATTCGACTTCATATGGTTGCCACACCACCTGTTGTAGTAAAAAAAAAGCACAGCACATTATGCAATGTTACAGTATTTTCAAATGACGTATGTTATAGTTATAACAATATACACTAAGATAACATTACAAGAAACACAATTTGGATACCTGGTTGGGATACATAGAATCTAGAAGCTGACAGTACCGAACCAAACAGATTTCGGTGGGGCTATTCTTCGTGCTCACGGCCCAAACCAACCTACAATGAAGAAAGAGGAAATCAATATCTACCAATTATGCAATGTAATAAAAAAGAAAAAGGATATATATGCTGATGGAAGCTTAAAATATCCATATTCTTTATTTTTCCTTGAAATACTACTACTACACTACATAAGCATCCTTAGTTGTAGAATAATACTTGAATAATGCTAAGTTCAATTATTTTGTAATGCTAAGTTCAAAAACTTAAGTAGTTGAATAATGCTAAGTTCAATGTGTCATATCGTTTAAAATGATGGGTCAAAAAAAAAAATAGAGAGAATCGGTCAAGGAAGATACTTACTTAATAGACAATGGCGAAGATGGTAATGGTGGGCCATATGCACCATCTGGTGGGAGGTCCATCCTTGGGCACAAAAAAGGGAATCTATACCATGCCCAATACTGAACGAGTATCAAGGCCCCACCAATCTGACTAGCGTTTTTGTCGGTTTCCCTGCATAACTCTCTGTACAACCATGTAAGGCAAGCGCTCCCCCAACTGTACCAAGGTGGTTTGTGAAGGTCCCTCAACATCTGCAACCACATCGTATGCACCCTATCGCCAAACTTGTCAGTGAAAATTGTGTCCCCTAGGAGTGCTAGAATATAACACCGTGCATATTGATGCACAACAACCTCTTCTGCACCATCGGGCAACCCTTGGTCAAATTTTTCAAGTAGTTTCTTGATTTGGATCCTCTGTCCTTTAAGCATTACAGAATTAGTAACAATTCCAAGCATTTGCTGACATTCAACAGCCTACCTCAAGGCACAAGTTCCAACAATTGCCTCACCATCGATTGGAATCCCCAACAGAACCTCCACGTCTTGTAATGTGATCGTCATCTCACCATATGGAAGGTGGAAGTTATGGGTTTCAGGCCGCCATCGCTCAATAAAGGTCGTTATCAAGTTATGATCAAGCTCTCTAAATGGGGTCCTATACAGCCCCTCTAATCCAATTCTATTAACAATTTCGAGGACGCGATCATCCACCATCGGGCTTCGTTTTTGAAACTCCTCATTACGACCACGACATTTCAATACCCCGGGATCCTGCACACGA
>JAGHPS010001138.1:27500-29796 GCA_020976635.1 Castanea crenata | reverse complement strand
CCTATGTCAACCTAAGCAAAAGGAGGTTATGAGTATTTCATCACTTTCACTGATGAATACTCAAGATATGGTTGTGTACCTAATGAGACGAAAGTTTGAAGCCTTTGAAAAGTTCAAAGTGTTTAAGGCTGAAGTTGAGAATCAATTAGGCAAACGCATAAAGGCCATTTGACCTGATCGAGTTGGCAAATACCTTTTTGGGGATTTCAAGGACTACGAAATTCAAAATGGGATGTATCCCAATTGACTGCACTTGGAACTCCTTAACAAAATGGTGCAACAGAGAGAAGGAATATGACTCTTTTGGAAATGGTTAGATCCATGATGAGTTATTCAGCTTTACCGATTTCCTTTTGGGGATAGGCACTAAAAACTGCTATGCATATTTTGAATTTGGTTTCATCAAAATCTGTTCCTAACACACCCAATAAATTGTGGAGTGGGGCGCAAGCCTAGTATGAAGTATCTCCACGTTTGGGGATGTCCAGCACATGTGTTGAAAGGGAAGTCTGATAAGTTGGAATCTTAAACGAAAGTGTGCATGTTTTTAGGGTATTCAAAGGAAACCAAGGGTTATTTATTCTATAATCATAAGAATAACAAAGTGTTTGTTAGCACTCTTGCCAAATTTTTGGAAGATGATTATGTGAATAATTTTAAACCTAAGAGTAAAGTTGTTTAGCTGAAATAGATGAAACGGTAGTTGAACAACCAATGGATGAAATTGGGGATGATGTGGTTGTATTAGATACACCACCAGATACTACTCATGAGATGTCTAGTACACAGGTGCCTTGTCGTAGTGGGAGAATTGTTCGGCCTTCTGTGAGATTTATAGGTTTGGGAGAAACTTATGAAGCTATCTCTGAAGAGGCTGAATCAGATCCTTACATTTATGATGAAGCAATAAATGATATAGATGCACATCATTGAGTCCAAGCTATGAAATCTGAATTAGATTCCATGTATTCCAATCAAGTTTGGGATCTTGTAGAGGCGCCTAACAGCATTAAACCTGTTGGTTACAAATGGGTTTACAAGAGGAAGAGAAGGATAGATGATTGATGTCAAGACTGCATTTCTAATGGGCAATCTTGAAGAGGAAATCTATATGTTGCAATCAGGAAGGTTTCATAGCTAAGAACCAAGAGCATATGGTATGCAAGTTGAAAAGGTCCATTTATGGACTTAAACAAGCATCTAGCTCATGGAACATCAGATTTGATTAGGCAATAAAATCATTCGGTTTTGAACAAAATATTGATGAACCATGTGTGTATAAAAGACATCAAGATAAAGTAGTAATGTTCCTAGTACTTTATGTAGATGACATTCTACTCATTGGAAATGATGTAGGGGTATGTCATTGGTTAAAGTTTGGTTGTCAAGCCAATTTGATATGAAGGACTTGGGCAAAGCTAACTATATTCTAGGGATCAAGCTTTGGCGAGATTGAAAGAATAGAATGTTGGGTTTGTCACAAGCTGGATATATTGATAATGTTCTAGAACGGTTTAGCATGCAATACTCCAAGAAAGGATTACTTCCTTTTAGACATGTAGTTCCTCTGTCTGATGACCAAAGGCCCTAAACTCAAGGAGAGTAAATATGATGAGACAAGTTCCCTATGCTTCTGCTATGGGAAGTCTCATGTATGCCATGCTTTGTACTAGGCGGATATTTTTATTCAGTTGGCATGGTCAGATATCAATCAAATCCAGGACCAAAACATTGGCAAGCTGTAAAATATATTCTCAAGTATCTACGGAGAATGAGAGATTATATATGCTTGTTTCCCGTTGTGAGGATTTGATTCCCATTGGCTACATAGATTCAGATTTTCAGTCGGATCTAGATTTCAAAAATCCACATTGGGTGTGTATTCACCTTGGGAGTGGAGCCATAAGTTAGAGGAGTGTTAAGCAATCTTGTATTGTAGACTCCACCATGGAAGCCGAATATTTTGCTACTTGTGAGGCAGCAAAGGAGGCTGTTTGGCTCAAGAAATTCCTTTCTGATCTTGGTGTTGTGAGAATTGAGCAAGTTCCTATCACATTGTTTTGCGACAATAGTGGAGCAGTTGCACAATCCAAATATCCAAGGAATCACAAGAAAGGAAAGCATATAGAAAGAAAGTATCACATCATTCGAGACATTGTTGCTTGTGGAGATGTGGTTGTAGCAAAGATTGATGGTGCAAAGAATCTAGCAGATCCCTTTACCAAAGCCTTGCCCCAAAGGACTTTCAAGTCACATTTGGAAGAAATGGGAGTTAGATTAGTGCACAATAGTCTTT
>JAGHPS010001138.1:0-17500 GCA_020976635.1 Castanea crenata | reverse complement strand
CCCAATGATTATAAAGAATTACGAACCAAAGGTATAAAGTTTGAACGCTACAAGGAAGAATCCTTGATAAGTTCACAGTTCTTGAAGAACCAAAAGAGAGCAAAGCCTCACCGTTTCTGATTTTTATTCAATAAATTTCTCAAAAACGTTTACAGACTTCAGGGCCTATTTAAGGACTCCACAAAACTTGACAGACAAGAAAATATATTCTAAAATAACTCCTAATTGATACCTTACCATATCAGGAATCAAGTTTGACCTAAAAAGTATTAAATGCACCTAAAAACAAGGAAAATACCTAAAAAATGTACTAAATAGTAAAACCCTAAATAAAAGTTGATTTGGTCTGAAATTAGCAGATCCAAAATAGGAAACAATCTGCCCTAACTGATACAGAGCTGGAAAGTCAATCAGTCATTAATTCATGCCATAAATCACTCCATATTAAGCCAGATCAGCTCTAAATAGCTTGAATTAAATTTATTACACTTTCATCTTCCTTTGGGCCAAGCTTGGAATGTCCTGCGTTAGAATCAGCCCAAATCTCTTGAATCAGCCCATTAAGTGCTTCTTGGATCTTCTTGGATCTTCTTGGATCTTGCTCTTGTAATAGGCCCAACTGGAACATGCAATGGATCCTTGAATGCTTGTTGATTCTCATCAATATATGTTCCATCAACATTAAATGTGGTTGCCCAACATACTGAGATTTTGACTGTAGCTCTAGATCTCACTCCCTGAAATATCAAAGCAACCTACACCTCATGATCAAGTCCATTATTCTCTCAGGATTAAGAGTTCATGCAAATATAAGTCGTGAGTTTATTATTCATTTGACAATCGTTAAGAGAATAATAAATCTCACACTGGTCCAGTTCAATATGTTTTAACTCTTAAAACATATCAACATATCAACTAAAAATCGCTATTTCCATTATCAAGACCAATCATCTTAGTTGATATGTTATAGTCTTCGCAGATGAAATGCCCAATTTTTATCACCGACTACGAACTACATTTTAAGTTTACAAGGAACTTGTAATTTATATCTTCTGTGACTAAATCACATAAATCACATACAATGCATCTCATGGACTATAGATAATGTCCCAATATTCATGTTATCATTATTTTTAGATAATAATTAAAACAACTTTATTAAACACAATATTAAATCATACATAATAAAATACATAGCATCATACAATAGGATTTAAGGGCAGACATCCTAACACAAACACCAAGAAATAATGTTTGGTCCTATTTAAATATTTGAGGATATGTTTCACTGCTGTCCAATGCTCATAATCTGGGTTGGATTGATATCTAGTCACAATGCTCACTGCATAACAAATGTCTGGCCTAGTGCAAAGCATTGCGTACATGAGACTACCTACAACCGAAGCATAAGGACAATTTCTTATTTTCTCTCTCTTTTCTTGTGTTTTAGGAAACATTTGATTAGAGAGATGAACTCCATGTCTAAAAGGTGAAAGACCTTTCTTGGAATCTTTGCATGCCAAACCTAGCCAATATCTTGTTAATATAATTGACCTGTGAAAGTCCCCAATGACCTTTTCTTTTGGTCTCTAAACAATTTGATTCCGAGTATATAGGACACTTCACCACGATCTTTCATTGCAAAGTGACTAGATAACCATAATTTTATGTATGACATTGCTCCTACATCATTGCCAATGAGTAGTATGTCATCTACATAAAGAACTAAAAATATAATAGTGCTCCCACTAACCTTTTTGTAAACACAAGGTTCGTCCAAATTTTGTGAGAAACCAAACGATTTGTGATGTAGGACACAACTTACTGTTTATTTATTGTAATTTATTATTTTTTTTTATTTTTATGTAAAAACGTTATTTTAGGTTTAGGTGATTTATTTCCTTGTTTTTAGGTGCATTTAATGCTTTTTAGGTCAAATTTGATTCCTGATATGGTTAGGTATCAATTAGGAGTTATTTTAGAATATTTTTTCTTGTCTGTCAAGTTTTATGGAGTCCTTAAATAGGCTCTTAAGTCCGTAAACATTTTTTATATAATATATTATTGAATAAAAATCAGAAAATGTGAGGCTTTGCTCTTCTTTTGGTTCTTCAAGAACTGTGAACTTATCAGGGATTCTTTCTTGTGGCGTTCAAACTTTATACATTCGGTTCGTGATTCTTTATAATCATTGGGTCAAGGTCAACTTATACCTTTGGTTCACGTTTCAATTATAAACGTTGGGTCAGGGTTTTTATCAAAAATTTGAATTTTAGCTTTCCTGGGTAAATATTCCAATATTTTTATTGGGTCTCAAAGCGTGTCGATTGAGGTTCACATCAATTTGATTGCCTCATCAAAACGGATGTTCCAACTGCGTGATGCTTGCTTTAGGCCGTATATAGATCTCATCAACTTGCACACTTTTGATTCTTGACCATGAGATATGAAACCTTTTGGCTGGTCCATAAAAATTTCTTCTTGAATGTGTCCATTCAAGAAAGCTGTTTTAACATCCATTTGCCATATTTCATAATCATAATGTGCAGCAATTGACAATAGAATTCTTATGGACTTTAGCATGGCTACTAGCGAAAAAATTTCCTCATAATCAATTCCAGCCTTTTTGATTATACCCTTTTGCCACTAGCCTAGCTTTATAGGTCTCCACCTTACCACTTGGTCCTATCTTCCTTTTGTAGATCCATTTACAACCAATAGGCTTAATACCTTCTAGTTTGTCTACTAAGGTCCAGACGTAGTCCATCTCTGATTGCATGGCCCTTTTCCAATTCTCATTTAACAAAGTGAGTCTAACTGGAGGCTTGATAGTCCTTTTACTACATCAAGTCTCTTGTATCTTGCTTGGTTTAGTTGGCACTATTACTTGCTCTTCATTATTCTCATTCAACTCAGTCATTGGGTTATCAGTTTGTTCGTCAAGAGAAACTTTTGCCCTACTTCCATTTAAGCTATAATCTACCTCAAGAAAAATAGCATTCCTGCTCACAAAAACTTTTTGCTCACTAGGATTGTAAAAATAGAAACCAATATACATTTTGGGATAGCCAATAAATAAACATCTATCCTAGTTTATCCATGTTAGACTTTCTAAGATGTGCTGGACAACCCCATATCTTTAAGTGATTTACACTTGGTTTCTTACCAATCCATAACTCATATGGGGTATTAGGAACTGATTTGGTAGGGACTCTATTTAATAAATAAATAGAAGTCTCCAAAGCATAACCCCAAAATGAAATTGGCAACTCTAACATGCTCATAAAGGAATGAACCATATCTAATAAGGTTCTATTTCTTCTTTCAGCTACACCATTATGTTGAGGTGTGGCAAGGGGAGTCAATTGAGAAATAATCCCATTTTCTTTTAGATATTCCATAAATTGATCTAAGAGGTATTCTCCTCCTCTATCAGAGCGAAGAACTTTTATGCATTTTCCAGCTTGTTTCTCAACCTCATTACGAAATTCTTTGAACTTTTCAAAGGATTCAGATTTATATTTCATTAGGTACAAATAACCATACCTAGAATAATCATCAATAAAAGTAATGAAGTAATAGAAACCACCTCTTGCCATGTGATTCATAGGACCACAAACATCAGTGTGTATTAATCCTAATACATCAGTGGCTCTAGCTCCCTTTCCAATAAAGTGACTTTTGGTCATTTTCCCTTGTAAGCAAGGCTCTACCTTTAAAAGCTTCAATGACCCATCCTTTAACAATCTATTGATTCGATCAATATTGATATGACCAAGCCTTAAGTGCCACAAATACGTAGGATTAACATCTCTTTTTCTTTTAAGAGATAACACACTGGCAACAGTATCATTCTCAACACAACTAATAGAATTATCAATAGAACTCAAAAAATAAAGATCATCTTGTAAAATGCCAGAAGTTGCAAATTTATTATTAAACTTAACAACAAGTTTGGAAGTAAAAAGAAAAGAGTATCCTGAACAACCAAGTTTTGAAACTGAAACTAAATTTCTTCGCACTTTTGACACATATAAGCAATCTTCTAAGACAAGAGTTTTACTAGAAAATAATTCAAAATAAAAAAGTTCCAATGGCGGTGGTTGCAATAGTTGCACCAGTCCCCATCTTTAGGATCACCTTCCTTTCATTTAACGTTCGGGTCTCCTTGAACCCCTGCAACATATTGCAAATATGTGAGATTGTACTAGAATCCACACACCAAAAATCAAATGGACCATCCATTAAATTTGTTTCAATAATGAGAAAATTAGGCATACCTTCTACAAGTTTGTCATTCTTCAGAGAAACCAAATAATGGCGACAGTTTCTCTTCCAATGACTAGGCTTACCGCAATGGAAACAATTTCTTTTGCTTTCTTTTTCTTAGTTTCCTTATTCACTTTGCCACCTTGAGCCTTATTGAAGGATCGAGACCCTTTTCTCTTAAAGTTCTTACCCTTAGGCTTCAACTTAAGAGATGAATCAGATTTTTCAGCCAACATTACAGTAGGCTTTTCTTTCTTGATGAGATCCTCAACTGCTTTCAACATATTGAGCAGCTCTGATAATGTCACTACCATCTTATTCATGTTATAGTTCATGATAAACTGATTAAAAGAGTTAGGTAAAAATGCTAGGATCGCATCAACTTGGGTCTCACTATAATTTTTGCACCAAGCACATTTAGTTCGTTGATGAAAAAAATCATCTTCATTACATGTTCCCGAACTGGAGTTCCTTCCAACATTTTGGTGGACATGAGATTTTTCATAGCAGTTTGCCATGCACTTCTGCTTTGTCCTCCAAACATCTCTTTGAGGTGCACATCATATCTTGTGTTGTAACCAATGTTATGAATACCGTTTCAGTGCCCGTTTCAGTTTGTCTATTGGAATGAAATGTTTCGGTACTAGTTCGGTATCAGCTCATTTCAGTATACCATTTTGGAATTATCGCATATATATATATATATATATATATATATATATATATATATATATAATTTCATATCCTATTATTTACAAAAAAAAATTATATTTTTAATACATTTATAAAACCTGTAATCTTAGAACTAATATGATTATTCACTTAAATTACTATTATTTTATTAAAGTATTCTAATTAATTCTTTTAATGAAAAAAAAAAAAAAAGCAAAATGAAAGTATGAAACTTAGAAAGTCAACTTACACACTGCCCAACGGCTCCAACCACTTAGTATTTTCAATATTTTATTCTTTTTTATTACTCATTTTTTCCTCACCACCTGTTTCACCCTCTTTTCAGTTTATATATATATATATATATATTGTTAGGATTAGCGCCTTTAAATCCTATTGTATGATGCTATGTATGACATATGTATGACTTAATCTTGTGTTTAATAAAGTTGTTTTATTATTATTATCTTAAAATAATGATAACATGAATATTGAGACATTATCATATAGTCCATGAGATGCATTGTATGTGATTTATGTGATTTAGTCATAGAAAATATAAATCACAAGTTCCTTGTAAACTCAAAATGTAGTTCGTAGTCGGTGATGAAATTGGGTATTTCATCTGCGAATACTATAATATATCAACTAAGATGATTTGTCTTGATTGTGGAAATGGAGATTTCTAGTTGGTATGTTGATATGTTTTAAGAATTAAAACATATTGAACTGGACCGCTGTGAGATTTATTATTCTCCTAACGACTGTCAATTGAATAATAAACTCACGACTTATATTTGCATGAACTCTTAATCCTGAGAGGACAATGGACCTGATCATGACTTGTAGGTTGCTTTGATATATCAGGAGTGAGATCTAAAGTAACAGTCAAAACCTCAGTATGTTGGGAACCACATTTAGTGTTGATGGAACATATATTCTCAAGATGGAATTCATCATCTCTTAACGGAGATACAAAATATTCCCTTGAGATAAGTTTAATGAGTTTGTTATTTAGAGAATTTGGCTTAACCACTTTAGTAAGGAGTCACTAAAGTATATATTTATAGAATTGGATTTCATGAATATATGATGAATAACTTAAAGGATTAAACCGGGTACTCAAGAATAAGATGTAATTTACAAAGTGACAGTCTACATTCATGACTTTGTGTTACTACGAATATTTTATGAAGGAGTTGCATGTACAATAAAGTTTTGGGATATAATTTATAAATAAGGCCTAGAGTGTAACTATATTTATATAATGATATTAAATATACTTAATGGTAACTTTGGACATGTCAAGAGTTGACAGAAAAGCCTAAGGCCCATTAGAGCTAGTGTCTTATTGGTTCCTTTTGGTCCCACTCCAAGGCACATACTTAAGCCCAATTGGATATGCCCAAAAGGCCAGCCCAATTAGATAATCAGTTAGAAACAAAGGGAGAAACATATATAATTTTCTGCATGTGAACATACAATAACACTATTGTGAAAAGGTGTGTAAGAAGTGTTAGACTTTTTAACATTCTCCCTATGGAACTAATTGAGAGACTACACATCTTGGGTATTAGTAGAATTGGAGTGAAGATTAAATGTGTTTCCAAGTGCTTCTGATCTTCAGTTTTGAAATTCACTGCTCCAAGGTACACTCTCTTGTTCTATACTCTGAAACTTATATAGTACATGTTAACTTTTACGAATGAAGTAGATCCGTTAATTTTTCCATTACGTACATACATATTTCCATCAAATGGTATTAGAGCAGTCTTCATTTCGTATCTGTTTAACATGTTTTGAGTTTTGGAATTGTTAGGAATAGTTTAATGTTGTTAGAAATTAGTTTTCAGCATGGATATTGAAATTATTGTGTGATAAAAACTGATATTGATGTTATGATGTTGTTTAATTTTTAGTTTAAGTATGTTAAACTGAACTTTAAGGCTATAACATCAATGTAATTCAGTTTTGATATCAATTTGTGTTCATTATGAACGTATGATAATTGTTTTGTTCATGAAAATGTTAAAAAACTATCTTAGAAAAATTCTGAAAAATTCAAAATTTGCGACGCTCAATCAATTAAGCATCTGTCGAGCATCAATTGAGCTGACAGAAGTTTTCTCAATCGATCGAGGATCTATCGAGCTTCGTAGAACTTTTTCTTGATCAATTGAGAATCTGTCAAGTATCGATCGAGCAAGCAGAACTTTTCTCGATCAATCGAGGACTCAAGTATCTGTCAAGTGTTTTTTACATATATAAAGAGCAAGGCTATGTGTAATTTATTTATGCACGTTTTAAATTAAAAACCTTTATTTTAAAATATCTAGTGGGAGAGAGATATAAGGGAGGCACCTCGTCACGGCCTTCATTATCAGTTCATAGTAGTGTGAATTAAAGCACCTCGTCTTGGCATATATGCCTCACGATCCCAAAGAAGGGTGTTTTTTTCATAGTACTATGAGATTGAACTTACCCGTTTAAAGTAGTGTGGACAAGCACCTCGTCTTGGCGTATATGCCTCGCAATCCCAAAGGAGGTGTTTTGTTCCATGGTACTACAAGTTTAAACACTATAAAGGGAGATGAAATGTGGCTACACATGATTCTAGTTAATGGTGTACACTAGACTAAGTGTAATGTTAACCTCCAAAAGGAGCTATGTCATTATTACTTAGAGGACAAAGGTAATACAACATATTATTAGTGTTTGATAAGAGTTATCATGATAGCACTAATAATGAGAAAAGTTCTCAATCAATCATAGTGTTTATAGTAAACTTGCTACCAAGGAATTAGAAACATGGGATTAGGTTGTCATTGCATATATTATATTATGGTTTTATTAAGGTTCTATATTATATGCTTATATGCTAAATTGATAATGTCCAGTTTACTTATTATATTCATATTTATTGTTTTCAGATTTGAACATGGCATCATTTAACCCACTTGTCTCTATTCTTAATAAAAACAAACTGACTGGATCCAACTATGTTGACTAGAAAAGAAATTTGGACATTGTTTTAACAGTTGAAGAGCACAAATATGTGCTTACTCAACCATGTCCTAAATTTCCTTCATTAGATACTCCTCTTGAGAAAAAATAGCGATATGATCATTGGAAAAAATCTAATGAGATGCCCAAATGCAGGGTGTAGAACTAGTTTCGAAAATCATGCTAAGTCTGAAGGAGATGTTTGGTGAGCAAGGCTGTTCAGCAAGGTAAGAAACCATGAGGCAAATCTATAATACCAAAATGGCTAAAGGTAGTTCAGTGAGAGGGCATTGTCTTACAAGGATCTCTAATCTAAATACATTAGAGGTTTTAGGTGCCGACATTGATGGAGAATTCCAAGTGGATATGGTACTCCAGTCACTACCGGAATCATTCAAGGAATTCAAACTCAATTACAATATGAACAAAAAGATTTATTTATTTTTTCTGAATTAATGAATGAGTTAGTGGTGGCGGAAGGCATCCTTGGTACTTTTAGTGTTGAAACCAATGTGGGTGAAACTTCTACTTCTCAACCTAGGTCGAAAGGTAAGGGTAAGAAAAAGAAGAAGAAGGACTTCACTAAGCAGGATGGTAAGCAAATTGCCTTGGAGTTGCCGACAAAGGAAAGAAGCTCAAAGGAAAGTGTTTCCATTGTGGTGAGAAATGACATTAGAAGAGGAATTGTATAAGGTTTAAAGCTGCCAAGAATAAGGGTATGAAAAGTTCTTTTCTTCTTAAAATATGTTTGGTATAGAATCCCACGGATTCCTGGTGTGTGGATTCAGGTTGTACTAATCATATATGCAATTCTTTGCAGGAATTCCAAGAGACTAGAAAGCTAAATAAAGGAGAATTGTTTCTTACCTTAGCGGATGGGAGTAGAGTTCCAGTTGTATCTGTTGGAGTGCTTAATTTTTATTTCAGTTCTAGAGTTTTAATGTTGGAAGACTGTCTGTTTATACCTAATGTTCGTAGGAATTTAATTTCTGCAACTCATATAGGTAAACATGGGTATTGTATTATCCTGAAAGACAATGTTGTAATAAAGAAGGATAAAATGTTTATCTATTCTGGAAATATTATGGATAGTCTTTATATTTTAACTCCTGATAAGTATGACTTATACAATTCTGAATTAGATAGTAACTCTCATGTAAAATCATGAAAGAGAAAGTTTCCTTCTAATGATGCATATCTTTGGCATTTACGTTTGGGTCATATTAATTCAAATAGGATTCAAAGACTAATCAAAGATGGACTTTTACAGCCCATGGACTTTGATGAATTTCCGGTTTGTGAATCTTGTTTGGAAGGTAAAATGACTAAACGACCTTTCAATGCAAAAAAGGTAGAATAGCCTAAGAGTTTCTTGAATTAGTTCAAACAGATGTATGTGGTCCTTTGTCAACCCAAGCAAAAGGAGGTTATGAGTATTTCATCACTTTCACAGATGATTATTCAAGATATGGTTATGTGTACCTAATGAGACGGAAGTTGAGAATCAATTAGGCAAACGCATAAAGGTCATTCGATTGGATCAAGGTGGTGAATACCTTCTTGGGGATTTCAAGGATTACCTAATTCAAAATGGAATTGTATCTCAATTCACTGAACCTGGAACTCCTCAACAAAATGGTGTAGCGGAGAGAAGGAATAGGACTCTTTTGGAAATGGTTAGGTCCATGATGAGTTACTCAACTTTACCAATTTCTTTTTGGCGGTATGCCTTAGATATAGCAATACATCTTTTGAATTTAGTTCCATCAAAATCTGTTCCCAAAACACCCATGGAATTGTGGAGTAGGCATAAGCCTAGCATGAAATATCCCCACATTTGGGGTTGTCCAGCACATGTGTTAAAAGGGAAGCCTGAGAAATTGGAACCAAAATCGGAAGTGTGTTTACTTGTGGGTTATCCAAAAGAAACTATGGATTATTTATTCTATAGTCGTAAGGAGAACAAAGTTTTTGTTAGTGCAAATGTTAAATTCTTGGAAAATGACTATATGAATAATTTTACTCCTAGAAGTAGAGTTGTATTGGCTAAAATGAATGAATCCATAAATCAACAACCATTGGATAAAACTAGGGATGATGTAGCTGTGTTGGATACACCACAAGGTACTACTCATGAGATGTTTAGTACTCAGGTGTCTCGTCGTAGTGGGAGAATTGTTTGGCATCCTATGAGATTCATAGGTTTGGGAGAAACTTATGAAGTTATCTTAGAAGAGGCTGAATCGGATCCCTACACTTATGAAGAAGAAATGAATGATATAGCTGCACATCATTGGGTCCAAGTTATGAAATCTGAATTCGATTCGATGTATTCCAATCAAGTTTGCGATCTTATAAAGGCACCTAACAACATTAAACTTGTTGGTTGCAAATGGGTTTAAAAGAGAAAGAGAGGGATAGATGGAAAGGTTAAAACCTTTAAAGTAAGACTAGTGGCGAAAGGGTATACACAAAAATTCAGATTTACCTAGGAAAGCTAAAATTCAGATTTATGATAGAAACCTTGACCCAACGTTTATAATCGAAACGCAAACCAAAGGTATAAGTTGACCTTGACCCAATGATTATAAAGAATCACGAACCAAATGTATAAAGTTTGAACGCCACAACGAAGAATCCTTGATAAGTTTCACAGTTCTTGAAGAACCAAAAGAGAGCAAAACCTCACCTTTTCTGATTTTTACTCAATAATATAATGAAAAACGTTTACAAACTTCAGAGCCTATTTAAGGGCTCCATAAGACTTGACAGACAAGAAAATATATTCTAAAATAACTCCTAATTGATATCTTACCATATCAGGAATCAAATTTGACCTAAAAAGTATTAAATGCACCTAAAAAGCATTAAATGCACCTAAAAACAAGGAAAATACCTAAAAAACGTACTAAATAATAAAACCCTAAATAAAAGTTGATTTGGTTTGAAATTAGCAGATCCAAAATAGGAAAAAATCTGCCTTAACTGATATAGAGCTGGAAAGTCAATCAGCTATTAATTCATGCCATCAATCACTCGCAATTAAGCCAGATCATCCCTAAATATGATGCGAACCTCAATCGACACGCTTTGAGACCCAACAAAAATATTGGAATATTTAACCCAGGAAAGCTAAAAATTAGATTTATGATAGAAACCCTGACCCAACGTTTATAATCGAAACGCGAACCAAAGGTATAAGTTGACCTTGACCCAATCATTATAAAGAATCACGAACCAAAGGTATAAAGTTTGAACGCCATAAGGAAGAATCCTTGATAAGTTCACAGTTCTTAAAGAACCAAAAGAGAGCAAAGCCTCACCTTTTCTGAATTTTATTCAATAAATTTCTCCAAAAAACGTTTACAGACTTCAGGGCCTATTTAAGGACTCCACAAAACTTGACAGACAAGAAAATATATTCTAAAATAACTCCTAATTGATACCTTACCATATCAGGAATCAAGTTTGACCTAAAAAGCATTAAATGCACCTAAAAACAAGAAAAATACCTAAAAACGTACTAAATAGTAAAACCCTAAATAAAAGTTGATTTGGTCTGAATTTAGCAGATCCAAAATAGGAAAAAAATCTGCCCTAACTGATACAGAGCTGGAAAGTCAATCAGTCATTAATTCATGCCATAAATCACTCCATATTAAGCCAGATCAGCCCTAAATAGCTTGAATTAAATTTATTACACTTTCATCTTCCTTTGGGCCAAGCTTGGAATGTCCTGCGTTAGAATCAGCCCAAATCTCTTGAATCAGCCCATTAAGTGCTTCTTGGATCTTCTTGGATCTTGCTCTTGTAATAGGCCCAACTGGAACATGCAATGGATCCTTGAATGCTTGTTGATTCTCATCAAAATAGCTTGAATTAAATTTATTACGCTTTTAGCTCCCTTTGGGCTAAGCTTGGAATGTCCTGCGTTAGAATCAGCCCAAATCTCTTGAATCAGCCCATTAAGTGCTTCTTTGATCTTCTTGGATTTTGCTCTTGTAATAGGCCCAACTGGAACATGCAATGGATCCTTGAATGCTTGTTGATTCTCATCATAGTCCAAACTCCATGCCGACCGAATCTTGAATTTCGGCCGGTATTTACGAAAATGATCAGAAACAACCGAAATGAACCGGAATGTCCCGAAATTTTTTTTGAGGTGGAATAGGAGGGGTTACCATTCCAGTTTGTTTATCGGTATGGTATTTTCCAGCTGTTCCGGCCGGAACAGAACGGAATTAATAACATTGTTTTTGCAACACATTGGTTATAGAGGCCAATATGTAGCATTTAGCCATTTTATCAACCTCATGCCACTTATTAGATGCATCTCTCCGCTCCTTAGTGGCATCAGCTAAAGCAAGTTCTGGTGCCTCAGTATTAAGGACATGAGCTATCTTATCAGCAGTGAGAACGATGATTTAGTTCCTTTTCCAATCTACATAGTTTGGTCCAGACAATCGATTTTCATCCAAAATTTTAGCTAAGGGATTAAAATTGGTCATAATGAATCTGCAAAATAATATTTTCACATACATATATCCATCAAATTCTGGTTTTTGAATTACTAATGGTACCTCCCACAAGAACAAAATATCATAGATTCCCAGGGACAGAATATAACAATTATATTCATAAATAGTTCGAACCCTTACCTTGCATGCTCCAATAATTTCTTTTGAAATGTACCGTCTACACCGTATAAAGACAAATAGATACTATTCATCACGATTTCATCTCATGTTTCTAATTTTATTTAATTTATCAATGACTCCCGATTTACTTTTGGCCTCCAAATCAAACATGTTTTACACTATTTTAGTGGTGATGTTTATTTGGTTAAGTGAAAACCATTATCTGAGTGTGATATATGTACTAGTATGATTATGTTGCTATTTTAGCCACACTCCCACCAGTCATACACACACCTTTCTTCCCAAGAAGTCAACAAGAAGAACTACTAAACCAAAATCAAGTCTATCCTTTTGGCTTCGCCAAAATTTTAATTTAATAGAACCTTTATTCACTGACAATGGAGGGCCATAGGAATTATTCTGTAAAATAATCCTTATTAGCACTTAATATATATTACTACTGGGACTATTTAGCACTACAGCGCACTAATTGAGATTCAACACCCCAATTTGGCAATACTCAAGATTTTATCAACATAAAAAGGTGAGTCAATGAACTAAAACATATCAACATGGGTTAAACAATAATCACATATACATGAAACCATAATAGACAATCTATAAAGCAATAATAGCACTACGGCACACAACTCAAGAGTACATGTAAGAGACATGCGACTTCAGAAATATATTTATCAAATATAATCAAGAATACCAAAAACGAATCGGAACCAAACAATCAACAATCAACATATCACATATATCAATCACGGCACAGATTTTTGTTGTTCTCCACTTCTCCGAATAAATAAAAACAATTAACATATCACATAAATCAATCACAACATATAGGAAATAAATCTCAGCACACATACTGATATGAATAACAATTCAAAATCCATAATTAAGTGTGGTTGGCTCTAATACCACTATTAGTTTTGCGGAAGCAATATAAAACAAAATTTATACTTTCATTTGGAGATCGTTGTACCACACAACCATAGATTTTAAATAGAACAAAATTGCGTACCTCTCTTAGCAACCCAAGTGTGTTGCCTCCTAAGGTATTCACGTTTCTCTCTCTATTTCTTTTGGGTTTTCAGAAGACTGCAATATCACTCAATAGTTCTGATGGCCAACCACTGATGTAATATTATTAAAATCTTTTTTTATTTTTTTTATTTAAGACTTCTAAAACCAAAGAGAGAGATTGGACGTGGGATCCTTAGGGATCCTAATCTTCAGCTTAGGAATAATCAATAACTTTTTGAACATTATTGACTTATCTTGAAACTCTTTCAAAATTATTCCTTAATTTTTTCAATCATATCAAGAAAATATTTGAACTTCTATAGATTGCAATAATGTCCATCAACACATTGCAATTGACCCCTGAAGATTAGAGAATTATAAATGAGGTCCCATTACATACAATTTTATATCTATGTCCTTCCACCACACTATATTCCCACAAGCCACTAGGACTAGATTAATATCACTATCATGTCCCTAGCTTATGTAACCCTTAATTTCTTGATTTCATAATTAATATCAGACTCTAAAATATCTTTGAAAACCCCTTCAAATATATATATATACAATATTATATATATGAAATACATTTTTGAAAAATGTCAGTGCCGGTTTTGTTTTGAGTCCAACTTCAATATGAAAATCAACTGAATATACTATCTTCTTTAGAGACTGGTGATTCATTGTTGAGCATTTACGTATTTTACTCAATACACACATAACCCAACGTGTCTGTATATAGCCTTTAAAAATTAGCATCACCAGTTGACACTGTCTGATGCGAACCTCAATCGACACGCTTTGAGACCCAACCAAAATATTGGAATATTTAATGCCAAATGATGCGAACCTCATCGACACGCTTTGAGACCCAACAAAAATATTGGAATACTTGCCCAAGAAAGCTAAAATTCAGATTTTTGATAGAAACCATGACCCAACGTTTATAATCGAAACGCGAACCAAAGGTATAAGTTGACCTTGACCCAATGATTATAAAGAATCACGAACCGAAGGTATAAAGTTTGAACGCCACAAGGAAGAATCTCTAATAAGTTCACAGTTCTTGAAGAACCAAAAAGAGAGCAAAACCTCACATTTTCTGATTTTTATTCAATAATATTATGAAAAACGTTTACAAACTTCAGAGCCTATTTAAGGGCTCTATAAAACTTGACAGGCAAGAAAATATATTCTAAAATAACTCTTAATTGATACCTTACCATATCAGGAATCAAATTTTACCTAAAAAGCATTAAATGAACCTAAAAACAAGGAAAATACCTAAAAAAACGTACTAAATAATAAAACCCCAAATAAAAGTTGATTTGGTCTGAAATTGGCAGATCCAAAATAGGAAAAAATCTGCCTTAACTGATATAGAGCTGGAAAGTCAATCAACCATTAATTCATGTCATAAATCACTCGCAATTAAGCCAGATCAGCCCTAAATAGCTTGAATTAAATTTATTAGGCTTTCAGCTTCCTTTGGGCCAAGCTTGGAATGTTCTGCGTTAGAATCAGCCCATAAAGTGCTTCTTTGATCTTCTTGAATCTTGCTCTTGTAATAGGCCCAACTGAAACATGCAATGGATCCTTGAATACTTGTTGTTTCTCATCACTGCAAAGTTATGTGCATAGTAAATAAATATACACAAACCTCTCATGTTTGAGGACAATAGAAAAATTGTGATAGAACAACCTTTTAAGTAACAGTGATCACTCCATAAGGTAATCTTAATCGAATCCAATTCAGTGTATGTACTTGTTATATTACACCCACTTGTCTGTTTAAAGTTACTACCTCAATGATGGAGTAAATCATCCTATCATATAGCAGCACAACAAGTGTAGGCTTCAGTGGTAATATTCAATTAATATCCACTGCCTAGAACAATTTAATAATCTATGAAAAATCATTACTTCCTATCTTTGGTTCCTTAACCATTAACATGATTCTTCTACAGAGGTGACATCACATGCCACATTTAAACAATAAAATATACCTAAAAAAAATTATGTGCGAAAATAAAATTTTATTATCAACTAAAAAAGTATATAGTATTGTTGTTTAGGGCTCATAATTCTAACAATCAAAAGGTTGGAGAATACTTCAAAAATGGTAGGAGGTAATTTCTTGAGGGTCAGAGTGGCCATTGACATCTCCCAACCTCTTTGTCGTGGAAGAATTATTTCATTGGATGGGAGTTGTGAGAATTGGATTTCTTTCAAGTATGAACAATTACCAAATATCTGTTACTGGTGTAGGAGGGTTACTCATAATGATAAGGATTGTCCTCTTTGGCTGAGAAGTAAATGCTCTCTGAAGTTGGAAGATCAACAGTTGGGTCCATGGATTCGTGCTGCTCAGTTCAATAATTTTAGAAAATCATGTTAATGGATTCGTGCTGCTCAGTTCAACCTTTTAAGTAACAGTGATCACTCCATAAGGTAATCTTAATCGAATCCAATTCAGTGTATGTACTTGTTATATTACACCCACTTGTCTGTTTAAAGTTACTACCTCAATGATGGAGTAAATCATCCTATCATATAGCAGCACAACAAGTGTAGGCTTCAGTGGTAATATTCAATTAATATCCACTGCCTAGAAAAATTTAATAATCTATGAAAAATCATTACTTCCTATCTTTGGTTCCTTAACCATTAACATGATTCTTCTACAGAGGTGACATCACATGCCACATTTAAACAATAAAATATACCTAAAAAAAATTATGTGCGAAAATAAAATTTTATTATCAACTAAAAAAGTATATAGTATTGTTGTTTAGGGCTCATAATTCTAACAATCAAAAGGTTGGAGAATACTTCAAAAATGGTAGGAGGTAATTTCTTGAGGGTCAGAGTGGCCATTGACATCTCCCAACCTCTTTGTCGTGGAAGAATTATTTCATTGGATGGGAGTTGTGAGAATTGGATTTCTTTCAAGTATGAACAATTACCAAATATCTGTTACTGGTGTAGGAGGGTTACTCATAATGATAAGGATTGTCCTCTTTGGCTGAGAAGTAAATGCTCTCTGAAGTTGGAAGATCAACAGTTGGGTCCATGGATTCGTGCTGCTCAGTTCAATAATTTTAGAAAATCAGTTCTTGAAGTTGCTGGTTTTGGCAAAGACTCCCTCATTCCATCTAGACAAGCTTCAATGTTGAATAATCCTCCTAAGTTTAATCAAACTCTAACTAGTTTGTTCATAGGCTGGTGATTGGGATTTCATTGGAGATGGTAGTTTAGATCAAGAGTTGGGGGAGGTGTCTCAGAAGGTAGTTAATATTGGAAATAGGCAGTTAGATATGGAGTCAATGGAGTTACTGAAATTTCAAAAGTTGGTGATGCAGTTTCGGATTTTGAGCAAAAAAATTAGGGAGATAGATAGGCAGTTAACCAAGGATGGTGGAGGTTCAAATTTGAATATTTTGAAGTTTGATACGATTAATTTAGAAGTACCTCTTAAGGTCAACTGTGATGCAAATTCCGAAATTGTTGGAGATAAATAGGTAGTTGACAAAATGGATAAGTTGCATGCTATTCACGTTTCTAATCCCATGAATTGTGGAGCTATGGAGAATATTTGAAAGTTTGATGGTTGTGTTAGTGTGGATAAGGGAAGGAAATACCGTGGGTCCAAAGGCAAAGCTAGTGTAAAATCTAAAATTTTAAGTTTGGATAAGAAGGATAAGGGTCAAACTAAAGAAAATATTAAAAGTTTTTGGGTTAGACTTCCTCCAAAGGGTATCAAGGACAATGTTGGAGATAAAGAGGAGGCTTTGAGTTTCAAGAGAAAGACTAGTGACACTATGCTCTCTGTATCTCAGGAGAAGAAAATAAAAATTGAGAAGGAAACTTTGAAGCTAAGTGAACTC
>JAGHPS010001137.1:0-29828 GCA_020976635.1 Castanea crenata | reverse complement strand
TGAACACTTATTTTTAGCTACAGCAACACTTGTGCATGTAGAAATGTATTAAGGACTTAAGGTCATAGGTTCTCTGATCTAAATAAGATTCTGATGTGAGAGGTTGTTATCCTACTGCATTTCTTATGACTTGTGATGTGCTTTGGTTTTGGGGCAGATGTGAAGGACGTGAATTATGTGATCAATTATGACTTCCAGGAGTATATTCACCACATTGGTTGAACTGGAAGAGTTGGGGCAAAAGGAACTGCATTAACTTTCTTCATAGCTGGAAACACCATATTTGCTAAGGAAGTCATCTGCATACTTGAAGAAGCTGGATAGAAGGTTAGTCCTGAATTAGCTGCAGTGGGGCATGGTGCACCTCCTCCCCCTTAGATTAGTTTTGACTAGTTTGAATACTCTTAGGTGGTGTTTATATGCATGAGTGTGTGTACTTGGTTACTGAAATCAATTGTTTAAGTGAATATCAATCAATTAGGTCATGGGGGTTTTTTGAGATTGTGGGATTGGTTATGGTGGTGGTCGCACGCTGTATTTTGTGGGAAACATTAGCATGTATGATTAGAAAATAGGAGTTAAAATGTCTTTTCTTCTTTCAACTTTAATTTATGTTGATTTTTTTGTTCAATTACGTAGAGGACTAACTATAGTTAGTGGTGGACTATGTAAGAAAAAACATCTGTTTATATCATAAAGGTTTTGAGGAAGATGATAAACAATTGTATTTTCATTTTGCTTTGCCCTAAAGTAGTGAAAGTATGTGCAAAATGTTCTTGTCCTCAATTAAATTGGCCAAAATAGAAATTTTTATGGCTGCTTTTGTCCTTATTTAGTGGGGATAAATACATATTTCTAGTTTTATATGTAGATGACATTTTACTTGCAATTAGTGATTTGAGTTTGCTAAATGAGAGAAAATAGTTTCTCTCAATATTCTGAGATGAAGGATTTTGGACAACCTTTTTGTGTCATTAGCATTGCCATTTATGAGATAGATCACAAAGAAAGTTAGGATGGTCTCAAAAGGCCTACATTGAAAGGCTACTATTCATGGGTCTTATTGCATTTTTTGGTACTATTCATGAGCCTAATTGTACTATTTTAGCTAACTAATAGCTTTATTTACAGTATTTTCAGCAAAAACTTTTCAATTTCAACTAATAAGCTGTTCCCAAATAGACTCAAATTATAAATATAAAGATGGTTTTATCCGTGGTGAGATATGAAGGGGTACTCAAATGGCTAATAAGTAGTCTATTCATGAAGAATTAATGGCTCATAAAATACTCACATAGGGAGTACCATACATTGTAATACATGGAAGTACTTGTTAAGAGTATTACTGCCATGATTCATGTATTGGATTGTTTATTTGAGTGAGAGCATTTCACAACAAGATGGCATAGGTAATATCTTTATATCAGTATGACTATCACTCATCAAGTTATTTAAATGTCATGTGGGCCAAATGGGAGAATGTAAGATTATCTCTATTAGGAAGCTTATGGTCCGCATAAAATTAACTCTAATTGATTAATTATAATATACATAGATTTATTTTAGAGTGATAGATAAAGACCCATCTTTTTGGAGTGTATTTGTTAACATCACTTAAAATGTCACTTAGTGAATAGATGTTATTTAGTCAATAAACACTTTAAAGTAACTCTCAATTAAACTTTTTGATGGTAACTTTTCGATGGAAGGAATATATATTAAAGAGAACAAACATTAAATTGGAAGAGTCCCTAGTATAGCCTTCAGAAGTCTGTGTTTTCTATCAAAGAGTTTTTAAGGCATTGACCATAGACTAGAAAAATTCATTCACAAATCATTCTTTTGCAATGTGATTTTCTGTACAAATCATTTGAACAACATGACTAGAGGTATTTTATTTTTCTTCGACTGTTTTAGATTTCTTACATCCAATTGATGCTTACAGTCATTGTGTTGGGAGGTGTTGGTCATTCTAATCTTTTTGTTATTTGCTTTAATTGTGGGTAATTATGCAAGATGGGTTTTGATTTTGTGTGATTTTGTAAATTAATTTGAGTGGAATTAATTTTGTACCATCTTCCAAAAGAGGATTAGATTTAGCTTCTCATCTCTTCAATTTCAATCTTAATTTTATGTAAAATGTATTAGTAGAATTTTCAACGCCTGTCAATCTTTTCAACTAAAAATTCTATTCTTTGACTCAGTCATTGAAATGCTTTTTTGAATTTGCCATCATAATGGTTGTGTTCGGCATAGTGGTGAGCTGGGGTAATTAGAGCTATGGATTCAAAAATTTATTATTTTGTAATTATAAATTAACTAATTATGTTTTGTTACTTCTATTTTCTTAAGGTAAAAAGAGGAGAAATTTCACTTGAATTTATTTTTTGAAAAATTTCAATTAATATTATTAAGTTATAGTTCGGCATAGTGGTCTTTCATAAACAACACAGTTGAAAAAATTTCGAGAGCAATAGCACCCACAGAAACCCAACGAGTTTTCTTCACCATTAGCAATGGAGACTCAGTCTTCAGCTCAGCCACCACCAAAAGAGTCATTTGCTCGGCGTTACAAGTTTCTCTAGCCTATGTTTTTGGCTGTCAACCTTGCTGTTGGAGCCTTGGAGGTCGCATTCTTTTTCTTATTCCTTAGCTTTGTAATTCAATATTTATCTTAATTTCCTATATGTTTATGTATGTGGGTGTTTATTAGTATACAAAGTGATTAAATTTATAAAATGATGCAATAGGTTTTGAGAGATTTCAGCTTAAAAGAAAGGTTTTTTAAGATTATTGATTGCTTTTCTTGACATTGTCTGTTGATGAATATTCTGCAGTTAGGATAAGGGTTATGATTTTAGCATCATTTTCTGAGGATTACAATTGATGATGCCAAAAAATCACCAGTAAGCTGCAAGCACTTCCCCCAATCGAGGCGACACCTGCAAAAAGAAATAAGAGACCTAAAAGAGGGCACCAGTGTAGTGCCGGCCAAAAACCCTCCGAAAGTCAAGTTAGAATTTCTCCTCGATGTTCATCGCTTGTAGTTGGTCATCCATTTCCATCATGGCGACGTAACATTCCCGTGCAGCCACTTGATTTCCCCGCAGTTCTCCCACTCCGTATTCGGTAGGAAATTTGATCATTAGATGGTAGGTAGAGGTGACAGCCTTCCATGCATTGAGAGTGGGCCGTCCAAGGATGGCGTTATACACCGAAGAGCAATCCACCACGAGAAAAGAAACGTCCTTGGTTATCTGCTGTGGGTAATCTCCCACCGTCACAGACAATGTGACGACGCCCAATGGATAGACCCTTGTCCTTTCGAAACCGACAAGGGGTGTATTCGTTGGGACCAGTCGCTCTTTAGCAATCCCCATTTGCTGGAAGGTGGGGTAATAGAGGATATCTGCTGAGCTTCCGTTGTCTACCAAAACTTGATGTATGTTGTAGTCCCCTACCCGTATGCTAACCACGAGCGCGTCGTCGTGTGGGTGGTGAAGGCGTCGCGCATCCTCTTCTGAAAACCCGATGCTGGGGCTATTTCGCCGAGTTGCTTTTGGTAAGGAATCTGTTGTTTGGACACTTTGAACCGTCCGCAAGTAGGTCTTTCTGGCCTTTTTGGAAGACCCCACATAAGTAGCGCCCCCTACAATCATTCGTATATCTCCTACAAGTGGCCTGGGATGCTCATTTTCCCGTCGAGGATTCTGCTCCTGAAGTTGATCCATTTTCTCCCTCTGCATGAACCTCTGTAGCCTTCCTTGCCTGATGAGGGCTTCAATCTGTTGCTTCAAGTCATAACAGTCCGTTGTATCATGACCATGATCGCCATGAAAACGACAGTATTTATCTCTTGGCCTTCTGTTCGGATCTCCCTTCAGCTTGCCTGGGAACGTCAAGGTTCCTTCATCTTTGATCTGCATTAACACTTGGTCAATCGAGGCTGTGAGAGGGGTGAAACTTGTAAATCTCCCCATAGGCGGTTTGGGTCGTTGATCTTCCCGTCGTTCTCTGGTCCTTGGCATTTTTCGTTATCTGTCCTGTTGCGCATCTTCCTGTCTTTCCCTCTTTCTGGGCTTGTCCTCTCGAGCTAGTAAGGCATCCTCTGCGTTCATATACTTCGTCGCCCTGTAAAACACATTGGACATAGTTTTCGGGTCATTCTTGTATAGAGAGAACAAGAACTTACCCTTTCGTAGCCCGTTTGTGAATGCTGCCACAAGTATCTTGTCATCTGCCTCGTCTATCGAGAGGGATTCCTTGTTAAAGTGGGCTATGTACGACCTTAATGTCTTGTCCTCTCGTTGCCTAATGTTCAACAGGCATGCAGTTGACTTTATATGCCGGTGACTCCTGATGAAGTGCGATACGAACTGTGCGCCTAACTCCTTGAAAGTGCTGATGGAATTAAGCGTCAGCCTACTGTACCAGTCTCTCGCAGGTCCTTTCAAAGTGGTGAGAAAAGCCCTACACATTACTTCGTCTGGTACGCCCTGAAGATGCATTAGAGTCCTGAAAGATTTCAAGTGATCCAACGAGTCCTTGGATTCGTCGTAATTCTCCACGTGAGGCATGTGAAACTTTGGAGGAAGGGGGCAGGAATTCACAAGCGCTGTGAAAGGCAAATCTGTTCTATGGACTTTAGGTGTACACGCTTGTGTGGAGATAAAGCAAAGCCGAGTCAAACATATCGTGTGACACACAACTAAGAATTTATAACCAATCAATATCGGACGGATACTCAAGGATCGACACTGTCCTATATGCATTCCTACGGTATCAATCCGTCTACTTCCACTCCGTCCATCTAGGACGGAGGAAAGATTCGTCTCCTGTTTTTTATCCCCTTCAACAATCATAGGGGGTGGTTTTTGATTAATGGTTTTGGAGAGACGTGAATGCGATAAATGGAATTTGGTTTTTCAAGGTTGAGCTTGTGTGGATTTGTGATTCTCCTTAGCAAAGAAATTGTGTGAGAATATGTTGACTCTAGCCTCTACGGATTTAGATCTTAATTGGTTATGTGACATCTAATTACTAAAGTTCTTGTTCCTTGCTCCTTCTGTGCACTAAAGAATCTAGAAATGCAATATAGGGTTAATACACTGTTCTATTTTTTTGATAAGTAAATTATATAAGTATATATACTGTTCGGAAATAAACATTTTGTCTTGCGTGGGATTTATGATTCTCCTTTTCTTCTGCCCAAGCACAAAGGGGGTTTATAAAAAGCTTATTTCTGGTCCCCAAAACCCTTGGTTTTCTCCCAGTTAGTTGAAGTAGAGGCAAGATCACTATACTTGAATACCATGTGGTTACTTAGGGTCCATTCGGTTAGAGGAGTGAAAAAGTGGGAGTATAGAAAAGTGGGAGGATGGAAAATATTTAATTTTCCCTCTTGTGTGTTCGGTTGGAAGGGTGAAAAAGTAAGAGGGTGGAAAACTCTTTTGTTTGGTTAGAGAGAAAAAGGGAATAATGAAAAATGTAATTTATATATATTGACTATTAAAAGGGAGGGTGAAAAACTCTTTTGTTTTGTTACATAATATGTAAGAAATAAATTTATTTGTACTCATTAAATAATATAAAATTTACCATATCATATATATAAATTTAAATTTAAATTTACATTATTATAATGTAAAAGTTAATGTCATATGAAAAAAAAAACCAAAAAATCAACAAGAAAAAAAAAAGATTAATGAGTATAATCACGTTGAACAAAAGAAAGAAAGAAGAGAACGTCACATTAAAAAAAAAAAGAAAAAAAAAAGAGAAGAGAACTTGGGAGGAAAAAAGCCAAAATAAGTTTAAAGGGCATTTTTGTAAAAGTGCTACACTAGCACTTTTCTCCCCAGATTTTCCTCCCAATTTGGGAGGAAAAAAAATGTGGGTCCAAAGAGAAAATTTTCTCCCAGGTTTTCTCTCATTCCTCTTTTTCTTCCCCAACTGAACAGTGAAAAACAACATTTTCTACCCTATTTTTCTCTCTCTATTTTCCATCTTCCCTATTTTCACCCCAAACGAATGGACTCTTAAACTTTTAATTCGGTACAGGTTTTGATCCATGAAATGTTTATAAAAGGATGCATATTCTTTCATTTTGGAAATCCGGGAATTTGTTGTTGCTGAAATTTCTTCTTGTTTTGTCAAAATGGTAGTAACTGCAATAGCTCAAGGCATTCTTCACTGTATTAGTAAAGCCTTCTGGTCAGAGTGATGTTTTTGGCTATTTATCATGGAATACAGCCAACGATCAAGTAAAATACTTTTTTGTATATCATTCTAAGTGACAAACAATAGTCACGAATTTTGATCCTTTTTACTCTAGCATAATCGGTATGGATTATGTGAGAAAATACATAAGTATAATCATTACAAAAGGTGGGAGAAAGAGACACAAAAGGCAATTCTTGCATAATTTTTAATTGGTCGGCTAAAGCTCTACTACTTGATGTGAAGTTGCGGGAATCAATTCCAGAGGATCAGCAGCGCAAACTTTTCAAGTGGATATTGGAAGAGAAATGGAAGATCAAACCAAAAGATCCTGAAGAAAAGAAGCGCATTGATGAAAGGAAAGCCACTATGAAACAGTTTATTCGAGCGAAACCTATCCCTAGTATCTAATTATTTAACACTTGTTCTCAAGTTTAGAGATTACTATAAATGAATATTTTTTCTTTTTACATGAAGTTAAGTTTATCCTTATGTCAAATCTCTTCAAAGTTCTTTAAAACATTGTTGTTCAATGCAAAGGATAATGTTGATAATAGCTAGTAAAATATAGCACCAAGTGGCAACTGGATACATTTGCTTTACTAATTGAAGATCAGATGACTCCTTTCTCTTTTGCATGTAACAAATATTGCATCATAAGATATTCTCTTTTAGGTGAGGACTCAAGGGGATCATATTCATAGAGGGTAGGGTCTCAACTTAGCCCAAATCACACAGATTGATGGCTAAGCCATCAGCCTTCAACTAAAAGATAACAACTGAAAATGATAAAAACAAATAGCTATCTGCTTCATTGTTTTCAATTACCTTAGGATATAATTGCTGACCATTACCTTTATCAAATGGCCCAGCCAAGCCCACAATAGTTACTACTATTATGTTTATGTTGGTGGGCTGGACTGGGATTAATTTACTATCCTCTTTCAAACCAGCTCTTGCACTGTACCACTCATATCGACGAGATCTAAAAGCCTTTTGAATCAATATCAAAGGTTATTAACAGCAGAGGTTATCTTTTTTGTTCAAGAGATTCAAAGCCATTCATTATCCAAAATTTGACTATGCATATTTAATTAATGAATATTAATGATTAAAAATCAAATTAAAATTAAAATTTTTTTTAATTTAATTAGGATTTTTTTTAAAAAAAAATTGGTTGCTTTAACCCACGAGAGTCAAGAGTGTTAGCTCTAAACTAATTAATTTAATCTTACATGATTTAATTACTCAAAAAAAGAAGAAGAGAAGAAATAAGAAAAAAAAATTAGTTTCTTTTTTTATTTTTTTATTCTCTTTCAATAACTAAAAAAAAAAAAATTCGAAAGAAAATTTTTAAAATTTTGAGTTTTCACATACGTATTTTAAGAAAAGTTAGAATTAGTTTTAAATTTTGCTTTTTTTTTTTCTTTCAACATCTCTTATAAAATTCAATCTAAATATTTTCTTTTTGTGTAATAATTACTAATTTATGCTATTAATATCTGTTCGTCAAAACCATTTATTTTATTATCCTTTTTTATTTCTTTAAAAATACTAACTATTAACTTTGATGTTTATTAATTTTAAAATTTCTTATGCCACGTGAGTACACAAATTTTGTGAAAAGAAAAAATTTATGAATACAAATCTTCTGCACCATTTTTTGTGTATCACTCTATGTTCTACTAATCACTATTTACTATGTTTTGATTTCACTTTCCTTATAAAATAATTGAAGTTTAAAATAGAAAGCGATCATACACATGAAAAGCAGTAATTTATGGAACATAAAGTGGTAAAGATAATTTGCATTCAATATTTACTCATGTTGGTTTCTGTCCACTTTATAACCAAACAGAGAGCATCATTGTACAAATAAAACGTTTAAAATTATTTTTGAAAAAAAAAAAAACATAAATGAAGAATAAAACAATAACTATGACAAAATTTTAGTCAAAATTACACATACAACTTTTAGCTATGGGAAGACGTCTGCTCTTATGATGAGGAGAAATTTTTGTATGAGCTGGGCGTACAAATTCTTTGTCACTTCACTTGTGACTTGGATTCAGTCTCTTTCTTCCACTGTTGTCTATAGGTACCTTTCTGGCTTCCGCCCCTCCGGTCACGGCGGCGGCGGCGGCGGCGGAAGCTGGGTTTCACAACAGCAGCAGCCATGTTGCTAGTTCTGTCCGCGCGAGTCAGTAGCTGTCCAAAGGCACTCTGCTACTGTTACTGCTAGTGGCGGCCCAAAGGCAGAATGAGAGTTATAGTGGATCATCAAAAAAGAAAAGAAAACCTGAAGATCTACTCTGCACTGTGTCTAAAGAGGTAGAACTAGATGTTGATACAGTAGATAATGCCAAGGAGATTGAGGAGGCTACCAATTTTAATGAAGCTGATCCTGCAATTGCTAATTAGTAATTACTCTATAAAGACATTCATTACGACCTGGGAGGAGCAGTGTTGGGACCATACTGTGCCTGAGTAATATGTTAATTCTTGTTATAAATTATGATTCGCACCTATCCACTGCCTTATTTCTTTATCTGATGTTGAAAATTTTTGCTTTGTATGATTTTATGTAAAGAATATATGTGCAAATTCATTTCTTTAAAATGATTTCGCAATAGTTCTCAAGGTTTATAAATTTTAGAAATCTTCTTTCATAGTCTTAGAGATTTTTACCACTGGCGGTTGGAATTCTAATGATTTTAATTGACAATGTAATATCTAAACTGTATTGCGAATCCTGCATATCTAATAGTGGGTCATTAACTTACTTGACAACAGATTATGTTAATTTTTCTTTTTTTGACATTGGTGAGATAATGTTTATACCAACTTGGCAACAGATTATGTTATTGAAGAGATTACAAAAGCTGGCTTTGTCATTGTCCATGTTAATGCCCGGCCAATTCTTTATAAGGGTGTAATGTTTGGGTTGATTTATTCTTAATATGATCTTGATATGCCTCTGTTTATATTTTGTCAATCTCTGGAAATATGTTTCGTTGATCCCCATTATATTTTTCAGCTCCTAGAGATGGCTCAATTGTTTTGGTATTAGCTCCAACCCGTGAACTTGCTGTTCAAATACAAAATGAATGTACTAAATTTGGTGCATCATCAAAAATTAAAAATACATGCATATATGGTGGGGTTTTAAAGGGACCTCAAGTTCATGATCTTCAGAAAGGTAGGTTGTCGATTGATTTTTAGACAACTTTTTCATTTCTTGCTGTATTTTGATTTCCATGAACTGTCTCTCCTGTGATAGGTAGTTACTATGTGAGTTGACATAGCTATTTTTTATTACTTTCATGTCTAGGTTTATATAGTTGCTTACTCTTTTTTATTTTGTTAATGTCAAATTTATTCCTTTTCTGGACCAGGCGTTGAAATTGTAATTGCGAAACCTGGGAGGTTGATTGATATGTTGGATTCGCATCATACAACTTGCGAAGGGTTACATATCTTGTGTTTGATGAGGCAGATCGGATGTTAGATATGGGTTTTGAGCCTCATATTGGAAAGCTTGTTTCTGAGGTTTGAATTATGCCTTGCTGTTTGAAACTTATGTCATGATCATTACTGTACTTTTATCTCTGTTACAAAAATAATTTTTGACAGATGATTGTTTCCCCTAGCTCTCAAATTTTCTCTTCGTTATGCCTTTCTGTCTCCTGCTTTCATTTATGGATTAGATCTGTTAGAAAAGAATGGCAGATTAGCAGATGTCTGATCTGAAATAGCTTGGCTGAACTGAGTTCTTGAACAGTGTGGAAGTTCTAATTGTTGGTTTAGAATCCCAATTTGAGTTCTAGTACTTAATTGCAGTTCTACTTGTAGTTCTACTTGTAACAAGAACTTATTAGATTATATTTTGTGTGTGTATATATATATATATTTTTGGAGTTTTCGAAGGCCATATCATTAATGAAGCCTCTTGCTTACTTCCTTACCAAAGAGAAGATATGATGTAGACAATAAAGAGATTGAGGAAAAGCAAGATTAAAAAAGAAGAAGATAGATTTGTGGTCTCGTTTAGATGTAGGGCCTTCTTGGAACGTTTTATAGGCTACTTTAATTATTATTGAGTTTTAGTATTAAGTTTCTTTAGGATAGAAAGCTACTGGTTTAGTTTTAATTAATTTTTACTGGAATAAATCTTATAAAAGAATACATGTGGCCTACTTTTACTAATCTGTTGAGAATCCGTAGCCAATCCCAAAAAGGGACTAAGGCTTGCTTGTTGGTGTAGAATAAGGGCAATCTGTTAAATTCCATTTTTTCAGGAATGGTTGTTCTTGTCTCTACCAAAGGCCCATGCGTCTTATTTTGTGTTTTGAGTCATTTTTGTATTTAGTTTAGAAGTTCTAAAGTACCTTTTCTAGTTATTAGTAGTCATAGTGTTTTTATAGGAGTCCTAGTGTTTTAGGAAAAGATTTTGGATTTAGTAATTTCCCTTATTTTAGTCAATAGCATTCATAGTGAGATTGGGGGAAATTTGATGGTTGCATGATGTAACCATGAATTGAATATTGTAGATGACTACCCTTCCCCCTCCCCCCTCCCTCCCCACCACACAGCCAACACCTTTCCCTCCTCTGTGCCCCTCTCTACCTTTGCCCCTCAACCAGCCACCTCCTTCCCTCCCTGGTTTCATTCCATCTCCTTTCTCATCACCCTTTGGCTTCTTTCCATTTCACCCTCTTTGCTCACCATATCCTTCTTCTTTGAATATCCCACCCCCATCTTCTTTACCGTTACATCCACAGGTATGGCCTGGATCAGTCACTACTGCTTCATCCTCACCTCTCCCTAACGGTTTGACTCTCCCTCCTAAATTTTCTCCCCAGAGTAAAGGGGGCAGGAATGGTTCTTTTCGCATAGACTCGAAAACTTTTTCTTTCTCGTATGTTGACGGTCAGGCTGACTCTTATGTTATTCACGAAAGGCGTCGGAATTTTAAAAGTTCTGTTTGTTTGGGTCGGAAAGGATTGGAATGGATTCTCTCTTGTTTTGCCGATATCCGTGATTGGGTTCCTGGAAAGGAATATTTGTATAAACGATATAGAGAAAATAATAAGTTTTTCGAATTTAGTGGAAGATCGAATAAGGCTGGTATCTTTGTGGAGATAGCTGTGTTTTATGGTGGAGCTCGCCGTGGATGGATTATGGTCCCTGCAAGTTCAAACCGGTCTGGTTGGAGGTTGTTTTCAAAAGAATTAGATAGTTTTCTTTCAGGTGCAAACTCTGGTTGGGTGAAAGGAAGGATTTCTGATGTAGTTGCTGGGGCTGGTGCTGGTTCTGCTCCGACGGTAGGTGCTGGGCATTTTGGGAAGAAATCTCCCAAGATCAGGAAGCAGCGGAAGTTAAGGAATTTTGAATTTTTTAGAGCTGATTTGGGAAATAACGTGCTCAAGGATGGTACTGGCGTCACTGTCTCTTCTATTAATGGAAGACCCACGCGTGATTTTAAGTTTGAGGTGACTCCTGCTAATTTGGCGCTGAGGGTGACTAAATCTATTGGAGGCAAACGGCTGGTTTCTTGGTTGAACCACTCTTCTACTAATAAGCCCAGTACAAGTGGGCCGGTGCTGGCATCTGGTCTTGTCAAAGACCTTTCTCAAAAGAATTTGGTTAGTGGGCCTAATTTACTTACTGGGCATGAAAGAGCCCAAGTGGCTGACCCGAGAGGTAAAGCCCAGAATGGGATTTCGTGTTATCGTGGAGTGGGTGCAAAGTTTCTCCATAACCAGAGTGTGAGGGAGGTGGGCGAGTGTTCTAAGCCTCCGATGGAGTCACCGGCTCTATCGGTGATGCCTGTGGGTACGCCGGCTGGGATACCGCCGGCATCTATTCCCTCTTCGTCGTCAGAGCTTCTCGCCTCCAACCCGGCAAGAGAGATGGGAGCGCCGGTCACTGAAACTTCACCGGTGTTACGGTGCAGCTCCGCCGCGGTCTTCTTCGACTCCGGTAAGGCTGTTCTCCCCCTGGAAACCATCTCCGAAGCTGAGGATTCGCATGACCCGGCGGTTAGCTCGCCGTCGGTGGTGCTTGAGGCGCCGTTTCTGTTAGAAGCAGCGCCGATACTTGATCAAGTCCCTTGGGTGATTCAAAATCGTTTCTCTCCTCTCGCAGTGCTGGGTAATGGGGTTGATGAAGATTTTGTGGAAGGGGAAGATCAAGAGGGTCAGTGGGAGACCAGTGTAGTGATTGACCATAGCTGTGGTAGTGGAGAGAAAGATTTTGGGTTGTTGAAGTGTGACCCTCTGTCTTCATGGGAACACAATGAAACCAGAGACTTGGTGCTGGTTCAGAGTTCTGCAGAAGGACCTCAAGTTACAGAGTCAAGGACACTTTCTAATTGGGTGTCCCAGTTGATGAAAAATTTCTATAACATGGTAGGATTCCCTATTGTGAAACATGAGGATCAATGTCTGGCGTTGTTTCGCCTTTTGGAGCAGGAGTGTCTTAAGGTGGTTGTTGAGGGGGTGCCCAAGCAAACAGCAAACTCAGGGTCACGAGGACTCAGGGAACTTAAGGGGCTTATCTCTAATGTTAACTACGATGGGGTATCTTCTAGGAGCAAGAGCAGAGTCTCTATGACTGCTACAGGGGTTGTTGGTAGTGGTAAATGAATTTACGTCTTCTCTCTTGGAATGTAAGGGGCTTAACAATCCCCGGAAAAGAGAGGTTTGTAAGAATCTCTTAAAGGATTGGAAGTGTGATATTGTATGTCTTCAAGAAACTAAAGTATCGTCTACTGATGCTGCCTTTGTTCGTAGTTTGTGGGGAAGTCCTTTCATTGATTGGGCTGTTTTGGATGCTGTGCAGGCTTCTGGAGGGATTTTGTTAATGTGGGATAAGAGGGTTTTTGAGAAATTGGATGTAATTGCTGGTCAGTTCTCTATCAGTGTCTTATTGAGAGGGGTGGTGGATGACTTTGTGTGGGCTTGTTCAGGTGTGTATGGTCCCCATGAGGATGGGCAGCGAGTAACCTTGTGGGAGGAGTTGTCGTAGGTGCGGGTCAGCTGGCCCATGGCATGGTGTTTAGTAGGTGATTTCAATATCATCAGATTCCCAAGTGAAAGACTTGGATGTGAGTCGTTTTGCCCTGCTATGTTTGCTTTCTCGGACTTTATAGAGAGGAATTCCTTAGTTGACTTACCTCTAGAGGGTGCTTCCTTTACTTGGTTCAGAGATTCTGGTCTTCCCTCTATGTCTAGAATTGATAGGGTTTTGGTTTCCCTAGACTGGGTGGATCATTTCGAGAATGTCTCCCAAAGGGTGCTTCCTCGGGTTATTTCTGACCATTGCCCTCTTTTGTTAGAAGCTGGAGTTGTTAGTAGGGGCCGTAGTGCTTTTAAATTTGAAAACATGTGGCTTAAAGTTGAGGGTTTTGTTGATAGAGTGCAGCAATGGTGGAACGGGTATAGTTTTGTGGGTTTACCAAGTTATATCTTGGCTCAAAAATTGAAGGCTTTGAAAGCAGATTTAAAAAAGTGGAACAAGGAGGAGTTTGGTGACTTGGCTCTCAAAAAAAAAAATTTGCTGTCTGAATTGAGGGGTATTGATGTTAGAGAGGAGCTGCAAGATCTTTCGAATGAGGATCATCTTTATCGTATTCAACTCAAAGCTGATATAGAACAGCTGGCTTCTCTTGAGGAAATTTCCTGGAGACAAAAATCTCGTGCTTTGTATGTGAAGGAGGGAGATAGGAATACTCGCTTCTTTCATAGATTAGCAAACTCTCATAGAAATGCTAACCATATTAAGAGGATTGAGGTGGATGGCGTTCTTTATGAGGATGAGTCAGATGTGCGCTCCCAGATAGTCCGGTTTTATCAGGGGTTGTATGAGGAATCTGAATTGGGTCGCCCTTCTATGGATGGTTTAGATTTTGCTTGCATTGAAGAGGAGGAGAGGTTGACCCTAGAGAAGGCGTTCTCAAAGGAGGAAGTTTTACACGTCTTAAGGGAGTTGGAGGGAGATAAAGCCCCTGGTCCTGACGGGTTCACCATGGCTTTCTTTCAAAATTGTTGGAGTGTGGTGGAAAAGGATGTCATGGATTTCTTTGAGTTCTTTCACCGTCACTCTGGGTTTGAACGGTCTTTGAATGCTTCTTTCCTCATTTTAATTCCTAAAAAGAGTAATGCTGTTAACATTAAAGATTTTCGGCCTATCAGTCTAGTGGGCAGTGTGTACAAGTTGCTGTCTAAGGTTTTGGCTAATAGGTTAAGGGTGGTTTTGGATAAACTCATCTCCGAGACTCAGAATTCGTTTGTTGGTGGGAGGCAGATTTTGGATTCTGTACTCATTGCAAATGAGTGCCTGGATAGTAGGTTGAAGAGTCGGTTACCGGGTGTGGTTTGCAAGCTTGATATTGAAAAAGCATATGACCATGTTAATTGGGAGGCCTTGTTTTATCTGTTGGACCGGATGGGGTTTGGGTCGAAATGGAGGGGGTGGATTAAGGCTTGTGTTACTTCTGTCCGTTTCTCTGTCTTGGTAAATGGTTCCCCTGAAGGTTTTTTTGATAGCTCCCGTGGGTTGAGACAAGGAGACCCCTTATCCCCGCTTCTTTTTCTATTGATTATGGAGGTTTTAAGCAGAATTTTGAAGAAGACAGAGGAGAATAATCTTATTCGGGGATTTCATGTGGGAGCAGTGAATTCTGTTGGTGTTCAGATCTCCCATTTGTTGTTTGCAGACGACACTATCTTATTTTGTGACGCCTCTAGGGATCAGTTGCTTTCCATAAGGTTGGCGATGTCTTGTTTTCAAGCTTTTACGGGATTGAAGGTGAATGTAGGGAAAAGTGAGATTGTTCCTGTTGGAGAGGTGAATGATATAGATGCATTGGCTAGCATTCTTCAGTGTAGAGTGGGGTGCTTGCCTATGAAATATCTGGGGATGCCTTTGGGAACTTCTTTTAAGACTGCTTCGAGTTGGAATCCTATTTTGGAAAAGATGGAGAAGAGTCTCTCAGGGTGGAAACGTCTTTACTTATCTAAGGGTGGTAGGCTCACTTTACTTAAAAGTACTCTATCGAGTCTTCCTACGTACTTTTTATCTCTCTTCACTATTCCTAAAGCAGTGGCTGCTAGAATGGAAAAGATTCAGAGGAACTTTCTTTGGGGGTCTGTTGAAGGGAGTTTCAAATATCCTTTGGTGGCTTGGGATAAGGTGTGTTCTCCTGTTAAATTGGGGGGCTGGGGATTAGGAGTGTGGCGTCGTTCAACCAAGCTCTATTAGGGAAATGGTTGTGGCGCTTTGGACATGAAGATACCCATCTCTGGCGGAGAGTTATCTCCACAAAATATGGTGAGGGTCAAGGGGGGTGGTGTACCAAAGTGTGCAGGAGGACCCACGGTTGTGGCCTTTGGAGAAGCATTCATGAAGGGTGGGAGAGTTTTTCTAAGCACCTATCTTTTGTAGTGGGTGAAGGCACTCGCATCCGCTTCTGGCATGATAGGTGGATTGGGGATTATATCCTAAAAGATCTCTATCCTGAGCTCTATGTGTGTTCAGTTGCCAAGGATGCCTGCATTTCTGAAGTTTTGTGGCTTCCGGAAGGTGGCTCTACTAGAGTGTGGAATTTAAGGTTCTTTAGAGCCTTTGAAGATTGGGAGCTTGCTGCTTCTTTTTCTCTTCTTCACTTTATCCAACCTCATATCCCTCGGGGGGATAGGAGGGATACTCTTTGTTGGCGGCTCAAAGGAAATGGTATGTTCGACACCCGCTCTTATTACCAAGCAATTCGGGGTTCATCGGATTTTTTGTTTCCTTGGAAGGGTGTTTGGAAACCAAAGGTTCCTAAGCGTGTAGCTTTCTTCTTGTGGACAGCCGCTCATGGTCGGATTCTCACTTTGGATAATCTCATATTTAGGAGTCGTCGCCCTTTGGCAAATCGGTGTTGTATGTGTTGTTGCGATGGGGAGTCAGTGGTCCATCTCCTTCTTCATTGTACTGTTTCTCATTCTTTATGGTCTCTTATGCTTCAGGCTTTTGGTATCCACTGGGTTATGCCTAGATCAGTGTCGGGGTTGTTATCTTGCTGGCATCAGTGGTTAGGGAAGCATAACTCGAATATTTGGAATTTGATTCCAGGGTGTTTATTGTGGATTGTTTGGTTGGAGCGGAATCGTCGCTCCTTTGAGAATATGGAGAAGTCATTGGATGATTTAAAGGTGTTATGTCAGCGTAGCCTCTTTGAGTGGTCTCGCTGTTGGGGGTTTACTGATTCTTCGTCTCTTTCAGAGTTTATGTTTTCCCTTAGAGTTTCTTTCCCTTAGTTTTTCTTTATTTGTATCTTTCTGTTCATCATCATGAACATCCTGTAATTCTTTTTCTATTAATATTAATTCTTTGTTTACCTATCAAAAAAAAAAAAAAATAGTGAGATTGATTTTAATAAAATTTCAGAAGCTTATTTTAAGGTTTAAGGAGTGTTGAGGGTGCGATTCTTTCGGACGTAGGTATGGTTGCCTATGTGGTTGTGTAGTGTTTATCTTATTTCTTGTTCAACCCACTATTTTAACACCTAACAGCCATCAAACATATTCAAAATCCAATATTTTTATTACTGAAAAGTACCTAAGAGTGTAAATCATTGGTTGAATTTTCAAATTTTCAGTAACTAGGGGAAATCTCTAAACATTGCTTACCCTCCAGCATTTTGCTTAATTTTGTTGCCTATTCATAATATTAGCCATATACTCTTGTTTACTTGAAAAGCTATTGGCTTTAAAGACTAAAGTTACCAACATTTAAATATATACATGCACATACTTGTTAGTATTGTGCAATACGTATAATATGGATAGTAGGTGTCATAGGTGTGTGTTGACCATGCTTATGAATCTGATGATACACATATATGTATTGTATGAATCATATTGATTGTGTACGATTTATAGACATGTGAGTTTAAATTGGGTTTTTTTTATTATTAAAATTTGTGCTTTGACTTGAGTCCAACTAGTGATTGGACTTGTTTTTAACAAACAATTATGGGATACATGGTTGAGGCCAATAAAATAATGTCCATGGAGTTTTTTTAAATTAAATTAAATTTTATAATTGTTTAGATTTAATAAATGCTTCATTCTAGGATTGACCCTGGTCCTGGGATACTGATTGCTTTAATGATCACTTTGTAATGTTTATGCCCAGTTGCAAGTAGTACAAATGTGGTATTTTGAAGATGCCAGCTAATCCACTGTTAAGTATCACTGATGGCAATGCAATGGGCCCTTTACTTCCCTCCTAATGTTTTGTTCAATGCAGATTCGCCCAGATCGTCAAACTTTGTATTGGAGTGCTACCTGGCCTAAAGAGGTTGAACAACTTGATAGACAGTTTCTTTACAACCCGTACAAAGTAAGGTGCTCTAACTTAATTTTGCTACTGCCTATCGCAGTTGTGGGATTTCTTCTGTTAGGATATATTCTTTTCTGTGTTTCGTTTTTATTTTATACTTTTGATGTGTGTAGTTGCCAGTCATAACTCATATGTCATTTTACTCATTTTGAGGCAGCTTGTTTTTTGTGAATTTTCTCCTACTCCTCCCCCCTCTTTCCTTTTTCTTGAAACTGAGGGTAATTTCCCCGGTTTAATGGCTTGGTTTGTAATTGCTAGAGTTCTGGAGGGCATATGCCTTTTTTTTTTTTTTTTTTTTCCAAAAAGGGCATATGCCCATTTTGAAAGTTCCTGCTTTTGTGGTATGTGTATCTGTTTGTAATGTGCGATTATGTTATGTGATTGGCTCTTATCTTGGACTTTGCATAGGTGATAATAGGATCTCAAGATTTGAAAGCTAACCATGCTATACGCCAGCACGTTGACATTGTTTCTGAAAACCAGAAATATAACAAGTAGGCCCCATTTCTATTTTGTTCTTGTATATTCTAATTTCTTAAAGATCTCATCATATGAGATTTGATGTGGTCATTTTACTGATAGGTTTGATTTTCCAAATTGGTTAAATTGCTGGAGGATATCATGGATGGCAGCCGAATATTGATCTTCATGGATACCAAGAAAGGATGTGATCAGATTACCCAGCAGCTTCGCATGGATGGCTGGCCAGCTCTTTCAATTCATGGAGATAAAAGTCAAGCAGAGAGGGATTGGGTCCTCTTAGAGTTTAAACCTGGCAAGAGTCCTATAATGACTGCTACGGATGTTGCAGCTCGTGGTTTAGGTATGGAGATAAAACTCTTAAAGCTTGTTCAAAGACTTGATAGAAATTCTATTTTAGTACAAGAAATTGTGTTGGTAAACGATTTACTCATAGCACTCATCATCAGCATCTCATTTTGGAAGGAAATTATTATCTGATCTTCTTCTTGTCCCTAATTTAAGTCTTCTTTTAATTTTATTGGATGGGCTTTATGGTATAATCCACCATTGGATTTCTTCCTTTTGAGCTGTATTTTATGTTATTATCTTTCAAGCGGTTTTTTTTAAGGAACATTTTTAGTATTAATCATGTTTTCATTGATAAAACAGATGCAAACCATTTCACTTAACTGTTTGCTGTGTATGTTGGATATTTACCTTTATTTTTATTTGCACTCATTTATTATGTTTTCTATCCTAATGCTCGTACTCTATTATTTTGAAAGATTCATTTTTTAGTTATTGCTTTGCTATATTTAGTGGTCTCTAAATTGTCTCATGAACACCTTTTTTTACCTAAGTTGGTGTTATTTGTCACATGGATCCTATTTGTATGTTTGTTTGAGCCACTTGTTTTCATTTCTATGGATATTGGATATTGCCCTTGAACACTTCCCCTCTGTGCATAATTGGTGTCAGAATATGGTTTCTGGGGGTATTCATCTGACATTTTGTGTTTATTTGCTACAACAACACACTAGCATACATGCAGAAATGTGTTGAGATCATAGATTCTCTTATCTAAATAAGCTTCTGATGTGAGAGATTGTTGGCCTAATGCATTTCTTATAATGCTCTTTTGTTTTGTGGCAAATGTGAAGGATGTGAAATATGTGATAAACTATGACTTCCCTGGATCCCTTGAGGACTAATGTTCACCATATTGGTCGAACAGGAAGGGCCGGGGCAAAAGGAACTGCATACACTTTCTTCACTGCTGCAAATGCTAGATTTGCAAAGGAACTCATCAGCATACTTGAGGAAGCTGGACAGAAGGTCAGTCCTGATTTGGCTGCAATGGGGTGTGGTGCGCCTCCTCCCCTGTCAGGTTAGTTGGCTAGCTTGAATATTCTTAGACATGCGCACATACACACGTGCACGCTTGTCGTGGTGTTTACATGTATGAGTGCGTGGATTTGATTGCTAAAACTGACTCTTTCAATGAATATCAACCAACCAGGTCATGGGGGTTTTCGAGATCGTGGGAGGGGTCATGGTAGTGGTCGCTCATGGAATTAACTATTGAAGGTAAACCGGTTCTCATGTTGTATTTTGGAGGGAAACATTTAACATGTATGATTAGACGATAGGAGTTTAAATGTCTTTTTTCATTTATGTTTAATTTTTGTTCAATTACGTAGAGGACTAACTGTAGTTAGTGTTGGACTATGTAAGATAAAACATTTGTTTATATCATTAAAGGTTTTGAGGAAGAAGATAAACAATTGTATTTTCATTTTGCTTTGCCCTAAAGTACTGGAAGTATGCACAAAAGAAAGTCTACTTCAACACTAAGTATCTCATTAGGTTGGTATCAAAGCAACCCTGGTTTGGATTGTTGGAAAGTTGCAAAAAAGGTTGAGATACTTACAAGGAAGCAATGATTACAGGTTGACTTACAAGCATATTAATCAGTTGGAGGTGATTCGTTACCCAAATTCTGATTTTACCGGATGTGTAGACACAAGAAAGTCTTACTACAACATATAATTTATTTTTTATGTTTTGGAGTTTATATATCTTAGAGAATTACTAAACACAATTGTTGCTTAATCTACCATGGAGGCTATTGAATACTATGGAGCTACTACACACGCACTATAGTTAAGCAATTTTATCACAGGTCTCAAAAATTTAGATATTGAATACTATGAAGCTACAACACATGCATTATTTATGTTTAAAATTTTTGTCACAAATTTCAAGATTTTCAATTCTATGTCAAGACCTTTCAAATTTTTCTGTGACATTTTGATTGCGTTTTTCTTCTCTGAGAATAATAAAAGTGGAAGCCAATAGTAAGCATATTCACAAAAACTACACTAGTGTTAGAGAGAATGTTAAAGAAACAAAAGGTGTCCAAAAAGCATATTACCATTGAGCTATTGATTATTGATTCCATAAGGCCATAACTAAAGGTTTGTTGGCCAAACAATATAAATCACGTTGAACACGTGGGGCTTGTTAGCTTATTTGATGTTTAATTTCTCTTTATTTGTTTTGTATTTGAGAAGTGTTGTGTTTCACAGTAGTTTCACAATAAATCATAGGTGATAAGTTGTTATTAGTTCTTACTTAAACATACCATTGAAATTTCTTTGTAAACTGTCAATAATAACCTGTTACTTAAGATTTAATTTGAAAAGATTGTGGACTTAACATCTCTTTTTATATTTAGACACTTATTTGGTTATTTGTAGAGAATAAGGTAGAATATTTATTTTGTTCACATAAAGTATAAATATAACGAGAGTTTTATTCGTGGTGGATATATGAAAGGAGACTTGAATGGTTAATAGGTAGTCCATTTATTAAGAATTAATAGCTTATAAAGTACTCACATAGTACCACACATTGTAATACATGGAATAGTAATTTTAATTAAGAGTTTTACTGTTATGTTTTATGTATTGGATAGTTTATTAGAGTAGGAGAATTTCACAACTAGACGATAAAAGTAATATCCTAAGTATATTACAATGACCATCACTCATTAAGTTATTTAAATGTCATGCGGGCTTAGTGAGAGAATGTAAGGAGGCTTATTGTTGCCCGTACACAATTTCTAATTGATTAATTACAATATACTTAGATTTATTTTAGAGTGATAGATAAAGAACACTTTCTAGGAGTATGTTAACATCACTTGAAATGTCATTTAGTGAATAAACACTACAAAGTAACTCTTAATTAAACTTTTTGATGGCAGGAGTATTCTAACCTTTAAAAATATACATTCTCGGTTTAAGGTGTAGAGTAGTTTCTTTCACAACTCATTCTTTTGAGGTGAGATTTTATTTACAAATCATTTGAACAACATATCTCTAGGTACGTATTATTACTATTATTATTATTTCCTTCCACTGCTTTAGATTTCTTACTTCCAATTGATGCTTACGGTCACTGCATTGGGAGGTTTTGGTCATTGGATTTGAAGGAATTACTCTTTTTATGCATTTTCTTATTTACTTTAATTGTGGGTTATTTTGGCCTTACCCACTTTGATTTTGATTTTGATTTTTATTTCGGGTGAAATGTGAGATGGGTTTTGATTTTGTAAATTAATTTGAGTGGAATTTATTTTGTACCATCTTCCAAGAGAGGGTTATTTTTATCTTCATTTTCGATCTTAATCTTATGTAAAATATATCAATGGGAGGGTTTATGATCTCAATTTTACGTTCAATATTATATACTATATAATAAAAGTTGGGCTTAGACACCGTGGTTGCGCCAAGTGATTTCATCAGATTGCAAAAATTTTATTAAATTTCTGCTTTAAAAAATTAAATTTAGTTATTTGGTGGCATACAACTATTGTACCTAAGAGACCTAATCAATTTGAATAGCAAAAACTAATTACAATCAAGAATCCTAACTTGATTATAAACCAAATTGTGGAAATTTATTAAATTTCTGTTTAAAAACAAATTAAGTTTAGTTATTTGGTGGCATACAACTATTGTACCGAAGAGACTTAATCAGTTTGAATATATAGCAAAAACTAAACTACAATCAAGAATCCTATCTTGATTATAAACCAAATTTTGCAATAATTTTTTAGATAAAAGCAAATATTTATTTGTTCTTACTACAATTTCTAATTTAATAAAAAATTGCAATTGAAATGAAGTTAATTATATGAATAAGTCCTTATTGGTTTCTTTACCAACAAATAAATTCATAAAGGGTGCTCAGTTATTGGCTTAATGTATATATTAGAAACCAACTAAACAATTTAAGGTTCTTATCAATTTTTATATTCAGAAATCAGTTTGGCCTTTTGCTTTTTCGTGTACAAATTATCATCAATTTTTTTTCTTCATATTTATCTTCAAGTATATCTAATAACTTTATGAGATTTTATATCAGAGTTTAACTAGAAACTCTGCTATCTCTTAATGGTAAAACCAATCGAGACAACATATTAAACTTGTACAAAAAGAGAACTTGTAGCATTTATTGCAGGCATCCTTAAAGTATTGTTTAGCTACAAAAAGTACAGTCTCCTTATCATATTTGAGAATTAATAAAAATAGGGAAAAATAAAAACAAAGCTGCAAACAATGTTTTTGTTTTTAGTAAGAAATTTATTCTTGGAAAAAAAAACATAAAAAAAACAAGTTAAGAGAAAGGGTATTACTGGAAGGATATTTTAGTTGAGAGCCTGAGACTGAAATTGATAAAGACTGCACTAGCAATAGAGAAAAACGTACCACATCCATAATCCATTAGCACAAAAAATGTAACATAACAATAAAAAACGTGTTACATCTAGGATTTAATCTCCGCCTACACCAAAAACTCATCGGTGTCTTGATCTAAGGATAAAAAACACAATCATCAGAAACGGTCTCCATAGGTTAAACTCTATCAAAAAATCTAAAAATTAAAAAAATTCTAGAAAATTATAAGGAGGGATCACATATTGATGTGGGGGTCGGGGTTGTGAAACCTTGAATAAAAATTTCGCAAGGATAAACGATGCTATCTTGATTACATGACTTTTTGATTAGTTGGTATGATGTCATTGATATGTCCACCTGCTACTACAAGCATAAACTTAATACAAACATCCTCTTCCCTATAGTTTTATTCTAAGGAAAACAAATGTAACAAAAATATAAATAGATAATTGAAGTTATGCAAGTTCATGTGCTACTTGATTGTTTTCTCTTATCGTACTCTACGTCTCTATTACTCCTTAGAAAAAAAAAAAAAAAAAAATCTCTGGTACAAGATTCTGTAAAACATATGATCAAAAAGGAAAAAATTTATGTGCAAACTAAATAACAAAAAAATATTTTCAAGCTTATTTTAAGATTTGCCAACCAAACACAAGAAAACAAGGGATTTTTTGTTTTAGTTTTTGAGATAGGTTTTTTAATACATATATTTTCTATTGAAATATACAGTAATAACCAATAGTAGAGTTTAAAATTTGAATTCAATAAAGATTTGGTGTAATCACATATATTTACACCCTTAAATAATGTATTTCCAAATTAAATTATTTCACAAAAATGGATAGAGAATATTAAACATAATCATAATTTCCTTAAATATATCCAAGTAAAAAAAAAAATCAGAGCAAAGAATCGTTTGGAATTAGTGGGGGTCATCATTAACAACCAATGTTAATATATATGTCGTCAGAGACGAATTAGCAAGACTAGTTGTCGTCATGTACATGTTGTCATCGAAGAACTCCAAAGCAGTGTGGCCGATACCGTACCGGTACCGGCCGTATCGGCCGGTACGTACGTACCGGCCAGTGCACTGGTACCGGTACACTTTAATATTGTACCGGAAAAAATACCGGCCGTACCGGCTGCGTACCGACCATACCGGCCAATTTCGGGCAATACCGGCCGGTATCGGGCGTACCAGCCGGTACAGAAAAAAACTTTTTTTTTTATAGTTTTGTAATTTTTGAGTTTTTGTAAAGGTATAATTGTAACTTATTTACATTAACTTCTTAATATTATTTGTTTTCTTAGTATGCAATAAACAACTAAGCTTTCTATTTTTTATATTGTGTTTTTTTTTTTTATTTGATACTAAAGTCTAAAATTATGAATAATTTGTTCTGAATTGAGGTAATGTTTTATAATAAACTTTTATATTTACTATAATATAAGTGAAATATTATATATTTATAAACATGATTCTAGATATTTTGGTGTGTGTGTGTATATAAAATAGCGGTAAACCCGAAACGGAACGCCGGTATTGACCGGTATCCGAAATATATCGTACCGGTGACCAAACCGGTACAGCCTCCGGTACGGTATTGACTTCCTTGCTCCAAAGTCCAAGGCTGAATGACGATGAAATGACTTCATTGAAGGTGGCGGCTCTTAACTCTAGCATCGTCTCGGGTAGTTATGGTGGTTCTTCTTCTGGCACTTTGTTTTGGCCTTTTTGTTTTTTTTTTTTTAATATTTGAATATATTTATTAAAAAGGAATGTGATAATATTTGTTATTTTCTATTTATTTATTTTTTTTGTAAAAAAATTTGATGTAGCATGACATTATTGATGGGAGTAAACTTCTAGGTTCACACCACATTCTTATTAAATTTAAGCTTATATTTAAGACATTTTCTTTGCCAAGCTTCTTATAATAAAATTGATAGAAACTAATAATTTTCCATTTCTCTTCGAGTTTACAATTTTCTATTTTATACCGTTTGTAAAATCCAAGACACACCTAAAATTTTTTATTTAATATATATTACTTATAATATATCTTAAATGTCTCTAAATTTACTCATGTATCAATCAAACCAATTAGTCAATACACGGGGTTGCAAATTTATCTTGGTTTTTCTTTTTATTATTCCAATGAATGTTCCATTTCTTTTTGTGGTCACAATATTCTAATTTGATTGGCTAACAAAAATCGATTGCATTATCTTGAAAATTCCAATATGTATTTAAAGAAACACAGAATAAATTTATATAATATTTGATTGCATGATAGATTAGGCCCCAAAATCTAATAGTTTTTTTTTTTTTTTCACATGTTAAATTCAATATTTAGGGAAATATTTTTATATTTATAGATGTGAAAGGATTTTAATCTTTGGCGCTTGATCCATTATAATTGTTTTTTATCATCATGCCACACTAATTGGTTTTCAATATAATCGGAAGTCGAATCTTTAGCATCCTCTCTGTTATAATTCTTTTTTATTATCAGGTTAAGATCTTAATTGCTTTTTGGCAAGTTGCCAAAATTTGTATCTTAGATCTCTTTATCCAATACAAAAAGCTTTACATGTTAAGCTAAACGAAGAAACTTTTTTTTTTTTGAGACATTAAAAATAAAATCATTATCAAAATTGTTAATTTCTTACCATCATGATTCATGGCTACGATAATTTTCATATAAGTCATCAGACTGATACGAGTAATTCCCCTACAACACGTCAGATAAAATTCGAGCCATTCAGCTAATTTTGTCAGTCAATTCCGCGTGTTTGGAGTAGCAGGACAAAAATCTAAGTCTTCTATTTCTGTTCTTTTCCTCTTTTTCTTTTTCTTCTTAATTTGTCCCACTATCCACGCACATGATCTTCATTTTTCTCCTCTGTGTTCTATCATCTATGTAAAATGGTTGGTTGGTATGTAAATGTATCATTGTATGATCTTTCAATTTCCTTCTCTCCCTTCACGTCCACATGACTTTTATTTTAATTGTTAGATACGTTGTTGATTAGGGCCACATTAGTTGGCCAATTTATTATTGGCCAAGATTCTCAAAATATATATATATATATATATATATATATACACATTAGAGACAGAGAGTAACTGTTATCGAAATATTTCATTTTTCATTCCGTTAATCATATTAAAATGAGGTTGGGTATGGAATTCACAATATGGTTAATAAAACACTGTAAATTTTCATAATATTAACACTTAACAATTAATATCACTTATATCTTCCTCTCAAAAAAAAATATCACTTATATCAATAAAAAATATATATATATGGATCAAGTCGTGACAGAACCCAAAAGAAATGCCATCCCCATCACCCTGTTCAATATTGGTCAAATTACTTTCGTCATTATCAAGAATAATACCTGCATCATCACTCTTTTCCAAATTTCAATAATAGCTAGTTAAACAAAAGGTGTAACAGGAATTTGACTGAACCTATTAAAACAGAAAAGGATAAGGCTGTGTTTGTTTCCGAAAAAAATATTTTCTAACCACCATAAAATGTTTTCAGGTGATAATAATTTTTGAAAAAACAAATTATTTTCAAGTATTTAGTTGTGTTCGTGAAAATATTAGGAAAAATAACTTTCTTTACACATACCTTCAATATTTTTCTCTCTACGTTTATTTTTACAAAACGAAATAAAATAAAGGAAAATATATACATAATTCTTTATAGTTTTCCCATAAAACACAAAAACTCTATGAAGTTTTGATTATAATTTATAACGTAACACTTAAACCTATATATATATATATATATTAGTGGCAGAGTTATGATTTTAACTCAAGGAGCAAGATTAAATGACACATTGATGCTCATTATTATGATCATGTTTCTTCATAAGCTCAATTAACTACAGGTATGTGTGTGTGTGTCTATATATATATATATATATATATATATATATATATATATATATATATAATGCAAATAAAGAAAAGAAAAATAATCAAATTATAGTAAATAATAATAATAAAAAATAATCTAAATACATAATGTTGAAATTAAAATAAATTGAGAAAATAAATTAATGTAGGAGTGTTAGGAATATAATAATATACCTATAAAGTTGTACGTATTAATGTTTTAGCGCCTTGAATTCTTTTAAAAAATTTTGTAGAATTAATCAATCATTTCTTTATTTGTTTAAGTAGTTAAAATTAAGATTTATAGAAAGAGTATGAAACTGTGAAAAATTAGAAAAAAATATGAGTTGTGTCAAGGACACAATAAAAATTCACAACAATTTCACAACATTCCTCAAATTAGCACATTATCTCATACATGTGGGTCATTAAAAAAATTTAAATCATATATTGTGGTTGACATCCTAAACGGAAAGAACACAAAGTAGATTTGTTAATGCTCTATACACAAAAAGAAGGTGACTTCAATTTTTTCATTATTGACATTTTTTATGTCTAAAAAAACGAGTCTGTAGTTTGCAGTTTGTACTATATATATACTATGACCCTGTGAGAAGTAAATAAATTCTATAATAGTGAATTTAACTATTTAAGTAGCCCTCTACGAAAAGACTGAAAACTAGTATGATGATTGTTTTTTTCCTCTTAAAGTAACATGCTTTCTGATATGTGTAGGGAGCAATTTAGTCTTCTAACATCAAACTCTAGTATTATTCTGTGGATGTGTGTTGTGAAAGGATTCTCACGACACTCTCATGAGTTTCCATCTCAGTCGTCCAAGTCAGTCTTTCATTCATATTTGTGAAATGATGCTTTCCCCTAATGCAGGGGAAGTTGGTCACAGCAAGTAGTCCTCTCTAATGCATGACCAAGTCTCCTTCTCCCAAATACATGGCTAGAATAGTCCTTTTTCCTGATGCAGTCAATCCTTCCCTCAATTACACGGCCAGTAAGTCAAGAAAACAATTGAAAGAGAAGCAAACATCATCACCTATTAGTTTTCAAGAGCCTCTTCACTAGTGAATCATACGAGAGAAAATATAAACAAAAACACAAAAATATCCAACAATCAAGTGTTCGAAAAGCTTTGAACACCTATATTAGCTCAAAATTAAAAAAGTATTCAATAGAAATAGTGCCTTTGCGACTATCACTTGTAAAGTTTTAAATTTGGTTCAAGCGTCTCTTTTTATAAATTGAAATAGAGTATTTTCATACCAAAAATGGTTTGGTTAGCTAAGTAGTAAAGTTTCACAATTGATAGTGTTATATATATATATATATATATATATATATATATATATATATATTGCACCAAAATGGAGGTGAGTGTAACTGGTTTTCACAATGGTCTTTTCAAGCTTGTTGAATCTAATAATATCCCTAAGTTTGAGATGAAGTTTTTGGATTTCTGGTTCTGGGATAGAGGACATGGTAATCTTATTGAGCCCACAACCTCTCCATGATTGACTTAAACTTTTAGGTCAAGTGGTGTACTTATGATAGTCATCATAATTTTTTTAAAAAAAATGGATAGTTACAATGGGGAGGAGATTTCAACTATAGATGTCTTGAAAACACCAAAAAGTGCTAACCCATCTTATTTGAACTAATTAGTATTTATCAATACTGAAAATACTCGTGCTAGTAATAATTGACCTACTATGTCAATAAAATATCAAGCTTGTTTGTGTGTGTGTGTGTGTATAAGAATATGCCAACACTGCACACTTTTAGTGTAATGGTTACCCCATAAGTATAAGTACTTGTGGGATGCTTGTGGGGTGTGTAGAGAGGTAAGGGTCGGAGTTCATGTCTTTAGGAGGAAGCTTCATACACATACACAATAATAATAATAATAATAATAATAATAATATGCTGATGTAGTTTATAGGAGCTCTTTTTAGGAAGCAAAATTTTTTTACAACCATTTTAAATTAGTCTACCATCTCACATATGGGTCATTAAAATAAATTTTAATTGCAGATTGTGGTGAACAGGGGTAGGCTAATTTGAAATGTTGTGAAACTGTAGTAATTTTTTATTGGCTCCCTAACTTTATTAAGCCCATAATTCTTGAGGTGTTTGAATGAAAATGTTTCCAAAATGTAGCTGATAAAGAGAGAGACTCGTGAAAATGACCACCCCATTCTTTTTAACATATTCCACGAATTTTGCTTTCAATTTCTTTCCATGTTAAACATGGAAAAGTAAGCAATAGTAGGGACAGTTAAGTCAAATCCTATTTCTACTCACTTCAGTTTCGCTGAAAGTGAAATGATTCTTCCCTCTAATGCACGGCCAGTTAGAAAAATGATGATATGTATTGGAGTGTCAAGTAATGACTAATTTATTAGGACCGATCAAATATTTCCTCCAACCCATTTGATAAGCAAAGTTCATCCCACACCCAACTATCTGCCAAATGAAATAAGCATTAATCTATCGCCCCAAAAAGACACAGAGCTATGAAAGAATGAAAGGTAATTGCATGTTCAAGATTTAGCGCTGCTACGTTGTCAATATGATCATCGCTGCCTTTGCCATCCATTTCCTTGTCACTTCATGTTCATGGTCAAAGTTTGAATTGGTGCTCAAAATGCCAATCGAGTATTCATCATGATAGGCTCACCAAGATTGAAATAGCTGAGTAGTTCAAAGTTGGAAGCAACAGCAAAAAGAAAAGAGAAGGGTTGTATCCCTTTGTCCATTTATTATTATTATTATTATTATTATTGTGAAACACTTTTTTTACTATTTATTTATTGTAAACTCTTTGGTTTTTATACTTAATAACTCACTTAGATGAATATTTATGAATATATATATATATATATAGATTCTGGGTAGGCTAGGGGGCAGCCACCCCCTCTCTTTGGCTCTGCCTCTGAGAGAGAGAGAGAGAGAGAGAGATATATATATATATATAAAGAGTGATATGGGGTACATTTGGACAAAACTTATATTTGGGATGGGAAAAGTTCACACGGTAAGATGGCTCAAGCATAAAGGAGAATTTTTACCATCATAAG
>JAGHPS010001136.1:0-29845 GCA_020976635.1 Castanea crenata | reverse complement strand
GTCATTGTCGTTATCCCTTGGATGGAAAAAGTTAGTGTCAAACTGAACAATAAAAAATTATTTTCAATACCAACTATATTGACACGTCAGATTTAAAAAAATCAAATTAAAACTAAGACACGTGAGGTCCCACCAACCACTCATCTCCATCTCCTCTCCCTAAAATCAATTATTCTTGCACATACAACATCAATCAAGAACCAAGATATTCCTTGTCTAGAGATTATCCATTGTTAGCCTGAGACTGGGTTGTCATCTAAGCAAAGAAGGCAAGCTTTCTTGGGACCTCTGTACATCAATACTCCTCCAAAGAAAACATCTCCCTATAAGCCCCTAAAAACTTAATAGTAGGAATGAATGTCAAAATTAATTTCCTTCCTTTGAAGGCCTCCAACAAATCTAATCCATCCCCTGGCCCGAAGTTGTATTACAATAATTCAAAGAAATTTTCCGTAGACTTAAACTCCCAATCTTGTGGCGATCTAGTGAATTAAGGGTTCCAACTACACCCATGATCCAAATAAGATGCAAATGAGGCATCTTGTCTTCTGTAATTCCATACGACTCAAGGAACATATTCTTTAGACAAGAATCTTCCCACCAATTAAGTACCATGCCAAAAACTCACCCATATACCAACTCCATTAATAAACTTGATATTCTTGCATAAAATATCTCATTTGCTTCTGATATATTTCGAAAGGCTTACCCCACGTAAACCTTGTACCTTTTCCATTGACGAACCCGTCTCATAAATATTCTCATTCAACCCCAAACCAAACAATCATTTCCCTAGAGGAGCTTGATTGAATTCAAACCCAAATCACAATAATCATTTTCCTAGAAGAGCTTGATTGAAAGTGCTTAGCTTACCAATCTGGCGGCAATCCCCAGTTTTAAAGAGTGAGAGAGAGTTAGGGATTTTAGGGATAGGAGATGGAGATGATTTTCGTTGGTGATCCCACATTTTAATTTGGGTTTTTTTTTAAAAAAAAAAATTGACTTGGCAATACAAGTGGCAAGAAAAATGATCTTTTATTGTTTTGTTTGACACATCATCTTTTTTCGTCCAAGAGATGACGGCAAGGACTAAATTAATACAATACTAAAAAGGCTAGGGATCAAATTGACTCAATTAAAAGGTTAGGGACCAAATTGAATTATGGTGTAGAGGATATGGACTAACTTTGTAATTTACCCAAAATAATACTAGTACTAGTACATATATAAGGACAAAACTTAGGTGAAGTACCTTATGTGTTGTTCTATAGGTTTCCTTCTTAAGATTTAGCTATGTGACTACTTAACTAAAAAATATAATTCTATTCCATGTGAAAAAATTTACATGGCAAAATCTTAAGAGGGGAATCTAAGGAACGGTACCTAAGTACTATATCTAAGTCTTGCCCTATATATAAAATTTAAATCAAAGGAGTTACTTTAAAAAAAAAAAAAAAAAAAAAAATAGAGGATAGGGTGGCCAAAAGTGGATAGGTTATAAATAGTTCTAACATTTTGTGGAAATTTCATTTATAAGTTTATATATTTCAATTATATATTTTAAAAAAATGAATCTGTTTTTGTCCATAAAGATCACACATCCACTTTTATCACTCAATAATCTTTCACACTTTCAACCACACTCGTATTTTCTCACATTGTGACAGTGGGTGGTTAGACTTGTAAAGCTGTAATTTCCAACTATGTTCTGTTGGCTTTAATTCTATGCCAAATTTGATTGTAATTTATTCAATCATTTTTCCATGGATGCATATGGGTTTAATTATAAGGAATGAGTGTGAGAGATCGGTGAAGACTCAAGCATCAAAGAATGAACAAGTGGATTTTGTGACTGGCTCGCGGTTGTCTCGTGAGAAGCCTACCTACAAAAAGAGCCACCTGTAGAGGACATGACTAGAAGATGAAGAGTTGTGCCAAGCTGAATTTTTCGCGAGTGTCTCACGGGTACGGCCAACCCGCAAAGGACTCACAAAACTCTTTGTTTGGCAAAAAGTTATATTTTGCTTTGCCATGTCTTTACCCACGGCCAAATCGGCCCAATACCATCCTTTTGAAAAAAATTTAGTTCGAAAACACTGTTTCGGAAGTAATTGGGGATGTACCACTTTTTCCAGTACTCGAGTTTGGTGAACTCGAGTACTAGATTTTACACTTCCACCGTGGCACGCCAGCGTGGCATTTTGGATTTTAAAAAATGTCGCCTAGTACTCGAGTTCAAGAGACTCGAGTACTGTACGATATAGTACCCGAGTTTCTTAAACTCGGGTACCAAGCTGGATTGACATTGGATGCGATGGGAATAATCCAGACTTATACTCGAGTTTCAAGGACTCGAGTATTGTCAAAAATACCCGAGTTCTTAAAACTCGAGTACCATTCTGTATATACATTTTGAACCAGTCTGGATTGTGCGGGAACAAGGGACAGGAATCCAGATTTATACTCGAGTATATTATACTCGAGTACTTTGAATGGTACTCGTGTCTGTTAAACGCGAGTACTCAATGTTTTTTAAAACCGTTTATACTTAATTTTGTACTCTCTCATCTCTCATTTCTCACTCTCTGCACACTCTCCCTCTCCAAACGGAAAACCCATTTTTCATCGCTGGTGAAACTCAGACTCCCAAACCCTTCATCACCGGCGCCCTTTCATCGCCGGCAACGTCGGAACCTTTCATCACCGGCGCCGCTGTAGAAACCCCAAACCCCTTTCATCGCCGGCAACGTCGGAGTCCCAAAAACCCCAACGCCATTTCTTCGCCGGCGACCTCGCACTCAAAGGTTAGCAATGTTTATTTTTCAAGTTATTTGCTTGTTTGAGCTCTAGAGTAACAGCCAATGGTAGATGCTGGATTAGTTACACTTTGAGTGCAAATAATGTATATAGGATTAGTTACACTTTTTCCGGCGACCTCGTATTGATGTATATAGGATTAGTTACACTTTTTCCATGGATGGTACGAGACAAATTGAGTTTGACAAGATGCGATTTAGCGTAAAATGACAATTTGAGATTGTTAGAGCAAATAATGTACTATGGTTTACTCTTGTTCCATATGGGTGATTCTATTTCTAAAAGAGTCTAGGTGCCCCTACCGGGGCTGTCACAATTAGCAAAATTCCCCCATTTATCTTTTTCTCAAGACTGTAGATGATGAATTCTTGAAGATCTTCACAGCGAACTACAGTTTCCTAAGTTGTTAGACATGCCATTTTAGGTAAATTGGGAATGCTAAGCTTTGTTGGAGTAGTGAATAGTGATTGGGTTGGGCATTATCAAATTTAAGATTTGGCAATATAGCATCAAAGCTATGAAGCCTTGTTTCAATCCAATAGTTGATGTCACTAAGACGCTAAGCATCAAACATGGCATGGCTTCCATCAAATCTGGCTTATAATAATATATATACATACACACCTTTTGAGGATCCTGGCACAAGGTGTGGCGGCCGCTAAACATGGCGGCGAGCATTGAATCGGGCTCGCGCTGAGTCAATGTATCCACCACTAACACATGAGCCCAACTCCAAATTTGGCTCACTTTCTCTTTCATCTGAATCACACCCATCATTATGAATGCCCTTCAAAAGCCTCAAGTCATTTACGGTATTGGAAACCTGATGATCCATATTTGGACCAGGTAACAATGCAAGGAGTTCAGAGTTATTAGGGGCTGACAATGATGTAATTTTTCATTGACGAAAAATTATTTTTCATATTTATTTTTCAAGTTATATATTGCTTGTTAAAAAGCCAAACTCCCTATCTTTCTCAATGCCTTGATTTCACCTTGAGCAACCCCCAACTCCCTATCTTTCTCTGAACATTGAAATCATGAAATGCCTAAGCTCTTTTTTTTTAAGAAAAAAAAAGGAAATCATGCTTTGAGGTGGTTATATACTCCATAAGCTAAATAAATTGGAAATAAGCTTTGAAAACGAGCCCTTAGAATAGGATAAAATAGTGAAAAAAAAAAAAAAAAAAACTAAGAGAGATACAAACCACATGGGGAAAAGAATTTATTAGTAATGGCATAGTTGAACTCTAAAAACTCATGGGGAAAAGAAGAAAAAAGTTGTACATGTAGTACAGACAGCATCACACAAACCACAACACTTGAGCCACCCTCAACAATAGCATTTCCCCTCTTAAAGGCCATAAAAAAATTACTGATATAAGAACAAGTAAAAAAATTAGTGAGATGCTATCATTTTGATTTAGCTTATGGGTATTTGATGAATATGATAATGGGCCATTAATCACCTTTAATTTATGCCAGGTATGGACCCACATCGAGCAGGACCCTCTATAGGGACTGTCTTAACGAGACAACCTATGCATCGTTCAAGTTTGCTTTGGGATGCTCCTTTGGCAGGCGAGGTATGCACTTGTGTCATTATAATCAATATATGTAGTAGAAAGATTTTGGGCATTATGTTTGAAGTGTAATTATTACGTGGTTAGTGAATGTTATTATTAATACTAAGCTGCTTTGTTTGCAGGAAGTGCCAGGTGTTCTGACTTGTCGTCACCGAGATAAAGGTCTGTTTGATGGTGGGTTAGATCCACAGATTGCCACTTACATCACAGATGCGGGGTTAGATGGGCTACTTCGAGTCCCACATATGGACCTTGACCATGCACTGATCACGGCCTTAGTGGAGAGATGGCGGCCAGGGACGCACTCATTCCACTTGCCACACGGTGAGATAACCATCACGCTACAAGACATAGAGGTCATCCTGGGGGTACCTGTACATGGCTTGCCGGTGGTAGGATTTACCCATATGGACAACTGGCGTGACTTTTGCACAGATTTGCTAGGCTTCCTTCCACCGGACAGGCCAGTTGGTACAAAAAAGAACACTGCAGTGTTGGAAGGGCCGAGGATAAGAGCCAAATGGCTGGAGGAGCAGTTTCGCAACCCACTTCCTGCTGACGCCACTGAGGAGCGTGTGCAACAGTATGCTCGGTATTACATACTCCAAATGTTGGGTAGTATACTGTTTATGGACAAATCTGGCGAACGGCTCTCAATCATGTATCTACAATTTTTCAATCCAATCAGCAATGGAAAGAATTATAGTTGGGGTAGTGCAACACTAAGTTGGCTATATAGACACCTCTGTAAGGCATCAGAGAAGACAGCCAAGCAAATTGGTGGCGCACTGCTATTAGTGCAGTTCTGGGCGTGGGTGAGGTTTCCACAAATATGTCCTGTGATGAGGCATCCACACCAGACACTGCCCCCAGGTCCACTTGCTATCAGGTATGTAGGATCTTCAACTTAGTTATCGTTTTACATTTCCGCATTAATTTCTTTCGCATGAAAATTATGTAAGTAATTAATATGAAGGTTATGTTTGTGTTGTTTGATAGATGGAAAGGGGCTAAGATAACAACTGACCATCCAATGCATGTCCTACGCGCCTATCGTGTGTCGTTTGCTTCGCTTCGGCCAAATCAGGTATCGTGCCTTACAAGTGGGAACCAACCACTTTATGGTTGTTTGTATGGTTGTTTGTAAGATATTGTTACACATATATTGTTAATATGGTTGTTTGCATTTGTTGGATCATTGTAGATTGTCTGGGAGCCATATAGAGATTATTTGGGTTCCCTGCCCGCATATTGTACGGCAGGCCAACACATATGGAGGTCCATCGTGCCGCTTATACATTTTTGGGTGATTGAAGGCCATCACCCCGAACGTGTTCTGAGACAGTTTGGGATGAAGCAAGGCGTACCGGACAATGTCGATACTTCAACTGAACTTCATAAGATAACGCTCCAAGGCAAGCAGGAAAAAAATTGGGTTCAAGAACATGCCACTCATATTGCTAGATGGGCTGCGCATGCCACAATTGCTGAATCACCGCCCTTTCATAGGGTAATGAGCTACAATGACGAGTATATGGTGTGGTATCGTTCCATCACTGTTCGGCATATTACAAAAGAGACCTCATACTGGGACACTTTGGTAAGTTTACAAAGATTTTTCTATTATAAATGTACCTTGCTGTGCATAGTTTAGTTCCAAATCCTAACACTACTCTTGTATACTTGTGACAGGTTGAATCACAGTTGAGGATTATGGCGAAGTTCGAACCAGGGTCTGAGATCTACACGGACTGTATGAATGCCTTGCAATCTGTTGAAGAAATCAGTCGATTGACCTTGGACGATGTACGCACTGCGGGCAACGCAAGTGAACCGGCTGTAAGGCGTGGTCGGCAAGCAGGTGGACGTCGAGGGCATGGAGGCCGTCAATCTAGTCAGTGCCATGCATCTAGTCGACATCCCACAACTGCGAGCCGTCACACATCGGGTGGCCGTCACACACCCGTGCATGACCACACGATGGAGGAGGCAAGTCAGACATCAGATGAGATGATGCAGGACACCCGTTATGACATGGGCTCCATGGCACATGATGATGCGGGTCCATCCCATACTTTTGCCCAGACATGTCGGTCCCCATCCATGGTTCGCGATGATACTTGCCCACCCACATCCTCTCCCCCATCGACTACCGGAGATGTATGTGGTAGAGATGAGATGAGATTCATGCCCACCCCTGGGCTACCCACCCCTGGTGCCATCCAGACACAGATACCCACCCCCCCACCTGAGGCTTCACACAGTGAGGATCGGCCGCGAAGGCCGCCACGGACACGGACACATCCTCCTGACTGTGGGACTGGACATGGTACTCTCCCCTCTTATACTGATTACATATGCATCTTTTTATGGTTAAATGATTTGAATATGAGTATTTGCTTGTGTTCTTTTCAGGCAAGGTGAGACCAGTTAAGGAACCAGTGAGGAGAAGAAAACGGGGATGATTTTCGATGGTCAATTGCATTGGTGGAACCAAAGGGTGAGAACCATTATGTGTAATTGGGTTGACTCCAATTGTGTAATATTCTGTTTCTGTGCTGTTATATACCCTCCATTTGGTTCAATTGAAAACGTTACTTGGGTTATTGTTTTTATGGTGTTTTAATTGACAACTATTATTATGCATAGTTATATGGCTAGAGTTTGCTGTGACTAAAGCTAGAGACACAACTAAATTCACAACTTGTTGAAGTGGAAAATTATGATTTGTACATTACAACTTGCAAACTCAACTGTTGTGGAAAAAGTTGTGGACTTTATTGTGCAAGTAGATTTATTGTTTTTCTCCCTAGTGGCTAAAATTTATATTCTTTGATTTTGTTATATGGGTTTGTGTTGTTCTGTATTACCAACTAGAAAATTTTATCTGTTAATGAGTTGTCTTTGGTTTCTAGGGGGCTAGATTGCAAAAGTTGTATACATCTTGGGAAAATAATCCAGATATTGGATTTGTGGCAATGAAGGTAAAAAACATCTATGCTGTTATCAGATATTGGATTCATTTACATGTATTATTTCTAGTGGGAAAGATAAAGTTTAGTTGGGGTTTTTTTTTTGCTCAAGAACTAGTTAAAAACTTGAACATTGTTTTGCATTTTCTGAAGGGTAGTGGCAGGGCATTTTGTGCTGGCGGAGATATTGTGCTGGTGGAGATATTGTTCAGAATCTGCCTCTTTTCTTTGGACGTTTTTAATACATAGTGAAGACAGTTTTTTGTTCTGATTTTAAAACTGCCCCTTAATGTTTGAGCAGATCTAAAAGTTATTTAGGATGGTGAAAGAATGCTCTACGCCTCTATTAATGTATGCCTCTGGATCAAATAGAACAGTGACAAATTGGAAGACACGTCACTGTGAAGATGAAAAAATTTAGATTTGTAATGCAAATTTGCATTTGGTGTTTTCAGCGTTACTTAAAAATTATTTTCTTTTTTGAGGGGGGTGTTGAGTGATCAGAATGTCCCTCCTGAGCTGTAACTGCCACTTGGTTGGAACTCGGAATTTGCAAAAAGCTTGGGGAAAGTAGGCACTAAAATAGGAATAGTATGATAGTATCCCTATACAGATAATAAAATTTTATGGAATTCTCTCTCTCTCTCTCTCCCCCCCCCCCCCCCCCTTCCAACTTTAATTCCTATAGTTTATTGTTTGGGTTTAATAAAGATGAAAGAAACTTGTAAAAAAAAGGTTTATTGTTTGGGTTCAATTTTGTTATTTTGTGAATGTATGGGATCAGACCCAGTTCTTTGATTCATAGACACCCAAAGATAATAGGGTCCCAAACAATATCACTTGCTTAGTGCATGGGACAACTGTAGCTAAATGTTTTTCTTGATGCAAGAGTTCTAATCCTGGCCCTACCTTTATTCTTTTGCAGGCATGGATCAGAATTGCCCACACTACAAATTGCATTTCAATATACAGTTGTTGTGCCCCCTGCAGAACTTTCAAATTCCGAATTGGGATCTGCAACTAGGTATTATTAATCCTACAGAACAGCTGTTGATAAGTTGGCAGAAATGCATTTCTTTCTGTATCAGATGACTAGACCTAGCATAAAACATATCTACCAGTGCATAGCAATTATAATTAATGCAGTGCTAATTAGATAATCTACACAATTTCTTAGGTTGGGGTTTACTACTTGTAAGCCCTGTATTTGGTCGTGATCCATGTTTTTACCATTAGCTGAACCTCAATGGTGTTCTTTCAAACCTTGTAGAATAAACTTTTATGCAGGAGCTTCTTTTCTGATCATGTACTCTTTGAATCTTATTATCATATATAATCATTCTACTGGACTCATTCTTGTCCCTCTTTCTGTTTACTTACTTTCTGGTACACTACCATATTGAAATTGCTGGGTAGCTTCAGCATCTTCCTCTCATACTTCATTGCTTTCCTTGTATTAGCCAATATTGATGATCGCATATTATGCTGAAGAAATTGCATAGAAGCATGAACAGGATATTTTTGAAATTGAGGGAAAACTGCAATTCTTAATGGGATTCTCTACTGTTGGATTGTTAAACTGTCTATTAGTTTATGAATTTCAGTCTTGTGTAGTCACCACATCATGTCTTCCTCTTTTTCTCATAGTTATTTATCTTGTGAATTTTGTGCACTACGTTTTCTTCCAAAAACTCGATTAACAAGATTGATGAGATGAATGTTAATGCAGAGCCAAGCATTCCCTTAAACGGCGATTAAGGATTCGAACTTTGCAATTTGGAGCTGCACAAAATGTTAACGAACTTTATGACAGTGTTGACCCTGAAGTAGTTCTATCATTACTTGTTCACAAGGTAATTTTATTTAAGCCCTTCCCCTTCTGATGTCAATTCAAGCTTCTTCTATCATTCTTCTTCATATTCTGTTGTATCACTCCATTACAATTTCAAGAACTATTGCTCCTTGTTGGTTGCTTTGTTAAATTTTTTTTTTCCTAGTACTTAAATGCACTCAAGACTTGAGTTGTGTAAGATATTTAGAGAGTTTTTTACAAGAGTGAGTTGTTCATAAAATGTTACTAGCTTTATACAGGTTATGGAGCATTAAAAAAAAGAACAAGCTTCTACCATTTCATGGTTACATACTACCATAGTTCTCTTGGCCCACGGGTTATAAATTTAATCTTTTCCATCTCTTTCTTTGCCCTTTCTTTTCTAATGCTCAACTATTACAAGAAGTATGAAGTAGAAACCTTGGTGATGGGATATTTTGGTTTTAAGGTCGTGGAGTTGTGATGATGAGTAGTATCGTTAATGCAATGGTTGTCCCTTCTTTGATTCACAAGCTACAGTTTCTATACTCTTGTGGCATTTGGAATTCACTTGTTTTCATATTATGCTTGTATTGCTGACATTAGGAGCGTCTTGGAAATAATACTATACAATACTAATTGTTTTGAAGACCACCAAAACATTGTGGAAGTAATTAATTTGAGATTGATACTTATATTTTTCTGTTAGTGTAATTCTATTACCTATCAAAGTTTGTCCATTTGTGGTAGGTAAACAATCAATTTGGATGCTATGTTTCATTTTAATGGCTTCTCGTGTATCTGCACAGCTGCTTTCAATGCACTACAAAAAGTTGGATGGTTTTACTTTTAGTCTGTGGTTTTGTTTAGATAGGTAAGATTGATCGTTAATGGTTGATATTTGCAAGAGAGATTACAAACACCAAAAATGGTCCCAAATCCGTTTCAGGAGCAAAAACCCCCCACTTAATTTTGTGACAACAATATTCTATAACTGTAACACAAGCCACACCCCATTTCTCTTCACAATTCTGTTTCGTACAATTATTTATAAAAATCATGCTATTAAAATTAGAAACTTATATTGAATTTCAATTTCACTAAGCATGAACAAATTTCTTGGACTTGTAATTTTCATCTATATTTTAAAATGTAGGATTTAATTTTTACTTTCATAACATAGCCTCATTCTACCTACTAATCCTCCCGCTTGATGAGATACTTATAAAATTATTATTTGAGACATTATGAAGTGTACATACAATAAACTTTAAGCTAGATGTGATTTCTATCTCAGAGAAAGATGCTAAAATTGTCTGCATCTTATTCATTCAGATGAAAGTAGATCATTGTCTGGAGGTTTACGAGGGAGTAGTATTCTGACGTTTATCTGCGTTGTGTATATGAGCATAAAGTCTGTAGTTTTCTCAAACAAACTCAACTTGCTGATTGTTTTTGGGCCAGCAGCAATTCTTGTTCAGAAATTGACTGATAAATCTGTGAGTTGCATTTCTCTCTACCTTGAATCATTTGTTTCATTCTTTGAATAGGTTTTTGTTTATTTTGTTGAGGTGGGTTACAGGCTTGGGTCTTCTTTCTAAGCTTAGTGGGCATAACACCTTGGGCTGAGCGTTTAGGTTATGCTACAGAGTATGGATTTCTGTTTCTCTATTTTCTTTTCTTTTATTCTTTCAAAGAATTTGAATTATTAAGTAGCTAATGTGTTGATTTTCACTTTGATTTAGGCAGCTTGCTAAAGTTTTTGTTGTTTCTCAATATTAACTAGAAATTTTCTGCTTTTCCCCTCGAGTCCTTTTTAGTTTATAGCCTCAAATTTTACAAAAATTCCTTCTAGTTTTTGTTGGATGTCATATAATTTCTCAAGCGCCATAGATATTGTTCATTTGACTTCCTCTCCCTTTGTATTGATCTCATTGAGGAAAATAGATTGGAATTGTGTTGTGACTGTTATTATATACGTTCAAGCTTTTATCTTTGTGCCACATTTTATACTTCTGGTGGATGTTACAATATCCATCTTTTAGGATTAATTGTATCAATTATCTTTGTTGAGAAGTTAATTTTGAAATTTATTTTTCCAAAATTTGTGTTGCAGTGCATTGGAACCAAGTTCCCTTCACCGTGCCGTGTATCCAGTGCTGATGTCATATTCTACTCCAGATAAACAAGCATATCCACGCCACTCATTGAGTCGTGCTGCACTGATTACCAGTGGTAGTCCGATATTTTTCCTTGATGCATTTACAACTCTTGTTGTGTTTTATTCTTCAACAGCAGACCCTGCACTACCTTACCCTCCAACTCATGACTGTAAGTGTATTCTATTTGTTGCTTCTGTAAAAAAGGTGATAGCTGCTCGAAGTTAAGTGAGTTGTGGTTCATTTAAAAAAAAAACAAACTAAATGACTTACAGGTTTGTTGCGGACTAGCATTAACAAGTTAAAGCAAGACAGATGTATCACCCCCAAACTCATATTTATCAGGGGAGGGCAAGATGATGCCACAGTTTTTGAGAACTATCTTATTGAGGAACAGGATGTTGATGGAAGTGGCCTCACAAGTGTCATGGGTTTTGTCTCCTTCCTAGAAGATATTTCACGGGGTGTCTTGGAATACTTGAAGTAGAAGACAAGTTCAGAGTCCCAATCACAAATTACAAATGCCAGAAAAGGTACAACTTATACAGTCATCATGGGTGCTATGATCGGAGAAGGAACTATTAATTTGGAGTTGGACCACTGCTAGTTCAAACTGTCTTTGGGGTTATTAAGATTTTATGTTAATCCTGGAGGCTAGTGGTGGTGGTTTTCATGCACTCTTTTTACCTGTTTGAAGCTCTCCAATGCAAATTTATAGCAGATCAGAGCTGTACATACCGGTATATTTTTTGTAAAACAAAATCGAAGCACTGAGAGTTGTCAGTGTTTATTCAAAAACATGAATATAGTTGAATCAAACTGTGCTGAGATGAGTTTAATCCAGCATTAATAATCCAATTATATAGAGATAAAGTTCTCGATAGGTGGATAGCCATAGTGTTAAGATAGAAGTAGATTCATCCTGCATATGGACCATATTATAGAAATTGTAGATGGATAAAGATGTTGAAAGAACTGAAAACTGATATGGAAGTGAAATGAAAAGAAAGCTTATTTGACCAAAAGATAACAGTGAAAAAGAATTTAAAAAAGAAGAAAGAAAAAAGGATGAGGTAATGGTGATAAACTGGTTACAAGACAATCTGGTCATAACAATAGACCACCCTAAATTTACTGATGAACATTTTGGCTGCCATAATTTATAACAATGGACCTCCTATGGTTCAAATCTGTAAGAGTTCATCTTCTAGCTCACTTCTGAGAGGGCCATCTGCCCTCAATTTAACTCTTAATGCCAGATGAAAGTTGTTGATAAGGTTCTATTGTTCCTTACATCTTTATAAAGTTCTTTTCGGTATCATCGGCCTTGGTGTCCTGGCAAACAAGTTCTGATGCTTTCGGTAAGAGTTATCTCATCCAGTGCTCTAGTACATTAGATAGAAGTCTTACCCCCACATATTTCATGTGCATGTCCATGAATCATCGAAGAATCTGCTGTGAAATTTCACATATTTCCTTGGAAAACATGTGTAAGGAGAATGTCAAGTTTGGTGGGGAAGTAATATCAGAAACCGAATGACCAAAAGTACTGTATAGTGCAGAGCTCATTAATTTTAAAACATTACTTTTACAATTTTAGCACCTCATTAAAAAGTTATACAAATTGCAAACTCATTTCCTTTATGTATTAATTTAAATTTAATATATGTACTACCTTTTTTAATGAAACATGTATATTTTTAAAAGGAAAAAAAAAAATCAAAGTTGTTTAATATATAATCATGTTTTACAAGCGTCAATTTATATTTATTAGAATTCAAAATTTAGGGGGAGATATGAAGATAGTATTTTTGGGGAGATAATAGTACTCGAGTCCTTCAAGCTCGAGTACTAGTCTGATTGATTACAATATCATACCCGAGGAATACTCGAGTTTTCAGATCTCGGGTACCTTAGAATGCATAATAAATAATACTCGAGTACCCCAAGCTCAAGTACTTATTAGATGTACTCGAGCTCCTTGAACTCGAGTACTACTCTGTATGGTTACTATATCATACCCGAGGAATACTCGACTTTGAAGGACTCGGGTACTTCCTAGTACAGTACTCGAGTTCTGAAGACTCGAGTAATACGTTCCATACTTAATGCAACCACCGACGTCCCTGACGGCAACCACCACATAAATGCATAATCAATGGTACTCGAGTTCTCCAAACTCGAGTACCTCTGCAGATTATATATTCCCATCACCTTTCGTCTATTTTTGGTTAAACGTCTGAAGTCTAAGTAATACGTTCTTCCCAACTCCACATGACGGGTCAGAGCATTTCGTGGGCACAGAAGCTACTGGTAGTTGGGAAGGCATCTGCAGGTCCTCTTCTATTGCAAGACCAACGTGCTGTGTAGTTATCCGTTGGGTCAACCTTGCTGTGACCAGAACGTAGAGGTAATAGCTAAGTGTTTTGTTTGCTGGTTGTTACGTATGTGGTGTTTTTGTACTGCATGCATGAGTAGTTTTTTGTACTCCCTAATTTTTCAATAATAACTATGTACAACTGCTGATATTCACACCTTTGTAGTGAAGTTTCAAAAATTTGGAAATTTAAAAATATGCATGCAATTTCAAAGAAGTGATATGTGCAGTCAGTGTATACGAGTATTTGCAAAAATATACAAACTCAACACATGTGAAAAAGTTGTGTAATTTCTTGTGAATGTAATAGATGTTTTTCATTTTCAGTTTGATTAAGTTTGGTATCTTAATCATTAATTTTCACAAATTAGAAATTTTGAAATATAATTTAGGCAAATTATATGAATGGTAAATATTTATTTAACTATTAAAAAGTACTTAAATGAAATAGTTTATAAAAACTTGGCCGTTTGGTATAGAAGTTTAACCAACAATTTTCAATTTTGAAACAACATTACACCTATTTCTATACATTTTTTCATCCACATGTATTTCCGGAAAATACAAATAACGTTAGTAGAACAGCATTACCAAACGAACCCTAAAATATATATGCACAACCCTTCGACAATCCAACCTAGGCTTATACACATGTAATAAGTCGAGCTGAACATTACTTATTTATAACAAAAGCACGAATGCGCGCACAGTGTCTTGTCACTGTACATCCAATATTTTTGCATTGTGCAGCACTGTAGCTACGACAGTGTTTTGGTTGAGTTGGTCAGTTTTTTATTCCTGTTTATTCAATCCTTTTGTTTATTCAACTGGCACTGTAACTACAATGCCTAAAGTTTTTTTGAAAAAATTATTCTCTGTAATTGGTTTGTGTAAAAAACTTAACACAATAGTGAAAATCTTGTAACGTAAATCATCGTCCTAGTTATATGGTAATAATAACGCATAACACTATGTTGTTTGAACTTGACTTTATTATTTATTTATTTTTCTCATTTATAATGTAAATATGATTGTATTTGAATTGTCCGTCTGATTATGGTTCTTAATTATGTGAAAACACTAATAATTTTTTTTACACGTGATTTGATTTTAAAAACCATGTGAGTTTGACAATAAGAGATTTTATAATTTTTTTTTATGAGAGAAATGTTATAAATTGAGTTAACTAGAACGCAGAACTCGATATAGTATTAATTGTTTTTATATTTGTCAAATATACTAGTATTTAGATGTCTATGATTGAGTTTAATTAGTGCAAGATCAGTTGCAAGTGGTTATACATTATGGCAACTTTTATATTGATGCCAACAGGTTAGTGATGGATTTTCACTTTTTCTATGTATACTACGATGGAGAGATGTATTATCATGACTTGCATGGGTTGTCATATCAAGGCTCGAACCAAAAGCAAAATTGTGTTAGGGTAAAGCGTGGGATAGGGCTTATGAAATTGCAACGAAGAATATTGAAGGTGATGAGGTTAGACCACTCTAGGCATAAAATTTCCATCGTGTATCGAGCACCTCAACGGGTTCTAGACACCCATGTTTTCTACAATTCACTACAGTTATCTAGTGGTGCCCAAGTGAAGATGATGTGGGAAATTGTTGAGCAAATGGTGGTGAAAGGATTTTTTGCTTCGGATCTCTATGTCACTGTTGAGCCCACCATAGTAGAGGCCGGGGAGGGTTCACAACACACTGTTTTGGATGGAACTGTAGATGAGCACATTGACTCAATACCATTACAATCTTATCAAGGCTGTGCAGAAAACACAAGAGATGAGTATGGTACTGAACCGTGGCAAACATTTCCCCATGCTTCACACATTGAGGAGGAGCAAGGGCCCCAGGAAGTGCATGCAGGAGAGCATTTATCTCATGATGAGATGCATGGGGGCACATCTGAACCCGAATATGATCACGGACTTGGTGACGATGCAACCGATATTGATGTTACTAAGGATGAGTTTGAGGAGCGTCTAGAAACCATGGGTGAACATGATGATGTTGATCATATCGAGGATGTGGTTGTAGAAGAGAATAGAGACACATGCCCTGGTCCCGATCCTACGCCGGAATGGTTCACGAACAACACTTGGGATAATATGTTTGATCCATCACCGGTTATGCAAGCAGAAGTATCAAGTTGGACGCCTGGGCAGCAGCCAATGAAAGGAATGGTATTCGCGACTAAATTCGCGGTGCGACATGCATTGACTTGGTACGCACTGCGAGAGAATTTTAGGTTTAAAACTGAGCATTCAGACTCAGAGAGGCTTATGGTGAGTTGTAAGGATGATTCCTGCCCATGGTCAGTCCGTGAGATCTGTTGCAAGGGAGAGAATGTCTGGAAGATCGCAAAATGCAAGGGCCCCCACACATGCGACAAAATTCAGAATGCTCATGATGGACGGATGATTGATTCGGTGTTCCTAGCATACGTACTTGAGCGCAATATACGAGAAGACCCCGCGTATAAGATAAAGAACTTACGTCACGTTGCTTTGGCAGACTTAAAACACGAAGTATCTCACTACAAGGTATTCTTTAACTTGCATTCTTTTTTCAATACATGGAAGTATAAACATGATTGTAATTCCCAAAACCCATGAATACCTGATGTTATGAAAAATGAAATTGAATTGGAAAAAAAAAAACGAATAAAGAGAAAGAAATATTATCTTCATCGTATAGCCTTACAAGTCTTGATTTGTTTTCTTCAACTATAATTATTTAAGTTGTACTTAATTTCTAACATAATCATTATGGTTCACATACAAAGTTTGGGATGCCAAACAAAAGGCCGTTGCTGCTATATACGGGGATTTTAAGGAGTCTTATGCAGAGTTGCCACGTTTTTTGGCAGGACTAAAGGATGCAAGTCCGGGTACAAAGTATAAGTTAAACGTGGACAATAATGAAGAACCAGGAACCTGTACATTCAAGTCTGTATTTTGGGCGTTTCGTCCATGTATTATTGGGTTCAAGAACTATAGGCCTGTGATTAGTATTGATGCAACCCACCTCTATGGAAAATATAAAGGGAAATTGATGATTGCAATGGCGACAGATGCTAATAATAAGATTTATCCACTAGCCTTCGCCGTTGTGGAGAGCGAGAGCACAGAGACTTGGGGTTGGTTCTTGGCTTGTATAAGAAGGTATGTTACTGACCGGAGCCACCTGTGTGTCATATCTGACAGACACCCTGGGATACAAGCTATCTTCAGAGACACTAATCGAGACTATTTGCAGCCTCCCATGACAGAACATCGTTATTGCCTTCGTCATCTATGCAGTAACGTGAACACTAGATGGAACAATGAAACTTTAAAGAACCTAGTATGGAGGGTAGCAAGTGCAACCCAGGAGCGAAAGTTTAATGCCACCTTCGATTTAATTGAGAATGTGAACCGGGATGCGCACCAATATCTGAAGGATGTGCCCAAAGAGAAATGGGCTCTAACTTTTGACGAGGGTTACCGTTATGGGAAGATGACTACAAACGTCTCCGAGTGCTTCAATGGTGTTCTAAAGGGTGCTCGTAGCCTGCCCATTACAGTAATGGTGAAATACACATGGTTCAAACTGAATGCTTATTTCGATGATCGTCGCAATAAGAGCATAGAGCAGTTGAATTCAGGGAAAAAAATGGTGTAAATATGCCTTGGATATCTTCATGCGAAATAAGGAGAAGGCGGAGCATCACAGGGTGACAAGATTGAGTGCGCAACAACAGTCATATCAAGTAGATACACCGCATAATCCAGGGACTGCTGGACATGGGGATCACACACATGGAGTTAATTTGTTGCAAAGAACTTGCACATGTCAGAAATGGAAATTGTATAAGATACCATGTTCACATGTCATTGCAGTTTGTGTTAGGTATCGACATGATGCAGAGCAGTACATTGACCAATGCTATAGCGTGGACGCACTGTTTCGGAGCTATGCTCCCGTTTTCCCTGTCTTGAAAGATAGATTATCATGGCCAGATCCTGAAGAAACTCGAACGGTCCTCCCTAACCCCCAATTGATTCGAGAGAAAGGTCGCCCCGTCTCAACACGAATCAGGAATGAGATGGACGAGGGTGGGAAATGGCCTAGAACCACACCATGGAAGGAGGGCGGGAGGAAGGTGCAATGCGGGTTGTGTGACCAAGAAGGGCATAACCGAAGAACATGCCCTAATCGGAATGAGGCCCCGGCGAGTGGTGGTCTCGTGGACTAGGTACGCTAAGTTTGAACCGTGGCATCCTTCTAATCCAGTCATGGGTAACACCTTCTTCTTCATCAACTTCTTTTATTTCACCAAAGTTGCAATTAATTATTCTGCTGGTTGTTTTACCCACGTTTCAACTGGTAACTGAATTAACCAAGGAGAAAAATAAGAGATGAGTATTTTGTATTCTGTTTGAGTATCTTGCAAATATAATTTTACTCGCTTATGCCTTATTTTGGGTTTTTATTTTTTATTTTTATATTTTATATTTTACCTTTTAAGTAAGTGCAATTGTATAATGTTTGTAAGTTCAAATTTTATTTAGTTATTTCAATATCTTAAAATTTTAATATAGTAAAGTTGAAAACAGTTATCAATGGACAATATGATCATACTTTAGTCATAGAAAGTTTAAACATAAAATTTTATGTGATTCTCCTGTGCTTATAAAATACTTATACATGATAGTTATGATCAAATGATGTATATGGTTACATCAACATACACCTAAAAGGCCAAGACGAAAAAGCATAAGAGGGAATAGTATATTAGCCTTGTTTGTATCATTTAGAGCGTGTCTAAGGCGCTCTTCTTGAAACGATCTTTGCTTTGGCCAAGCAAAGCGCCTAGACTTGGGGGCTTCGAGCTTTAAGCTTCAAGACGCACTTGGTGTGCTTTTAACAAAACTGTATCACCTCTGGCCAGATAGGATTTGGGGGATTTGATGGGGAGACTGAGGATGTTAGGAGAGTCCTGTCCTTGGCTCCTCCCCCTCTGTAGAGTACAATTGAGGATGTTGATTTTTGCTCAGGCCATGCTGACAATTTACCGAGTTTAATGTTGTTTGATTTTACAGGGGCATCTTGTTGGCATTTTTTGGCTAGTGAGGAATGTTGTGGGAATGTTTTTTTTTTTTTGGAGGAATGTTTTTTTTTTTTGGAGGAATGTTTTACAGGTATACCAAGGTGAATTCAGATTATTTGTTTTGAATTAAGGTCTCAAACAGATAATCGAGAGACAGTTTTATAGGTACGATAGAGTTTTAGCTGACATGAGATATATAATATATTGACTGAAGGTACTTGTGTGATTGAAAAAGAAAATAAAGACTCATTCAAAGTCAAAACTGGAAATGTACAGGGAATGAATATTGTAGGCACAGTCCTTTTGTCTTTTGCAAACCCTCATTGTTTGCAAGTAAGACAGTACAACCGTGTGAGTTGTGGCATATGGCATTTCAATTCAAACTGCATGCCACTTGATCTCCTCTATTTGAGGAGAAATTATACAGATCTTGCGGTGAATCACATCACTTGCCCCATATCGAGCTTTACTCTCATTTTACATTGGAAGGTTAAAAATTTGATGTCTCTAGCATTGAATCCAATGGCAACACCCCGTTGAATTGGATTTGTAATGTATAATATGCAGGAAGCGCAGCTTAACTCATATATGTTATGGTTTTTTTGAAGGAAAATTTTAAAACACACTGTTAATTTAATCAAGGGGTTTTAAACTACAAGTATAATGTTTGGGGTGTTGTTTGGAAGATTGGAAAATTGTGGAGCTTCATCCTTTGTTGTATACTCTATTGGGTGTCTTCACACAAATTGGCCTTCCTTACCTCACTAGTATTGCCTAGTCTGTTTTCAGATTCAGTATACTAGCTTGTGTCTGGAAAATGTGAACTTAAATTTCTACAGTTGCTGTGGACTTAGTGACTCCAAAGGATGTATAATTTAATTTAATTCTTGTATTGAAAATTGAATCAAGTCTCTGTTAAGATGATCATAGACCTTAACCCCACAAAAAGAAAAAAAAAAAGTTGATGGTAATGGTAGCCCTTCATGTTCCACTTGCCATAATTTCTGTATGCTTATATTGGGCAGTAGCTGTTAGCGTTTCCATATGTCATTTTCATAACTGGGTCAAATTAATAACCGAAAATAAATACAACCAAAAAAGTTTGAGTAAAACTTGAAGTAGGTAAATGTTGTCTATTTATATTTATGTATATTGTTGATGATAATTCAGTATCTTTTTGAGATTTTATGCTGTTTTAGTTTCTCATTAAATAACTTTGAAGACATCTTGTGCATAGAATCATGATATATGATCAAGATTTTGGTCCATGACTAGGAAATGTATTGCATGCCATATTAACGCTTACTCGCTTTCATACATGTGTAAAATTGAATCTGACTTTTCATGCATTTATTAATGTTTCATTCTCATTAGTAGCCAAGTGTTGTTAAATGCACGGAATAGTTATTGACAAATAACATTTAAGAGTTTGTTGGCCATGTATTGAAATCTTAATTTGGAGAAGAAATGTAGTTGGATAGATCCATCTGGCATACTTCAACATGGTGGTGATGATGAGAAATCTCATCTCGTAGGAAACAATATGGGTTGAAGGTGTCTGTGAGGTCTTGTTTCCTTATTTTATGCCAAAATAGCACTCTTGTTTGCCTATACTTAAAAGCCTTGATGCATGTTGTCAATGCATTTCATGATTTGACGAAGCTGATTGTACTATTCAAGTTCAACAAACTTTGAGTATCAGTTGATATGGGTGGTGTTGATTGTGTGCTGTCATTAAAAGTGCAAAATGGTGCTGACAAACATCACAAACATTTACGGAAGTAGTTTTGTTTTAGCTTTTATTAGATTATGGTGGTTCATTGATTTGCAATTTGTGTGATAGGGAGTAATCTCACAGCCCCAAAAGGCCCAGCAACCAGACGCACAGCAGGGATCCTCCTTTACACTTCAGCTTTTTCAACGCACTCTTGATGAAACTCTTGATTCCTTTCAGAAATCCATACACGAAGATATGAGGAACCTTCATATCGAAATTCTTAGACAATTCCATATGCAGGAGGTAAACATGGTATTAACTTCGTTGTTTCCTTTGCTTTTGTTCTTTCCTCAAATTAATTTCTGGAATTATTGGGCAGATGGAAATGTCAAGCGTAATGAGCTCAATTTTGGAAAACCAAGCAGAATTAATGAAAGAAGTTAAATCACTCCGGAAAGAAAACCAGCAGCTCCGGCAATTGCTGTAAGCATGGGCGAAGATCGCATTATTTGTGGTTTTTATTTACCCTTAATTGTTTTGGAAGTATTTTGGGGTCTGTCTGTTGTTTATCTCCATAATTCACACTCCAGTTGTGGCCTTTTGTTTTAGTGGTGTACTAGGATTGCTATTCTTAGCAATAGTAGTGAAGTGGAGTTGTGGCCTCGGTAAAAAAGAAAAAGGAAGTGGAAAAAAAAATCAAAAGAAAATAGGGAGTATTTGCTTGCATTTTTGAGCTAGGGTTTCTGAAAATGTACAGAGATGTATATTTAAGCTAATGAATAGAAGCACTTGAATGGCTTCTATCAAGATTATGTGATATTAGTCTTAGTTGGTATGAAGATTTTTATTCTTTTTTAGTGGAAGATATGAAAGCTTTGAATAGAAATAGTGAGCTCTCATTTGGTTCTGTCAAATTTGATTGTTGAATTAAATCAAACTCTTAATATAATCGAGCCTCTTAATTAAAATCACATTTTGATTGGTGTTCGAACAAATTTTAAGTAGATGGTGTTGGTTGTTGCAAGTTAAAAAATAAATGAAGCTACTCATTTGCTTATTGTGTCTATACTCTGCCTAACATGATTTAGCTCAAAAGGAAATATGATTCTCCTAGAGAAAGAGGGGTGATATCAGGAAAAGAAATTGGTAGTTGCTTCAGAATGTGAGGCTTTGTTTCCAGTTTCCACGAGTAGCTTATACACACAAAAAATGATCATTCGGAAATTTTTATTTCTTCATTTAACTGTTGGCTGATATTGCAAAGTGGCAAGTTGGCAACTAGTGCCCTTATTTTGAAAATTGAGGCATTGAAGGTATGCGCCTCACTTTATAATAATCCTTCCCTTCAGTTTCGTCTATGATTGAAGCCTGTTTTTAAATGTACTACTGACCCTAATTTTGACAAAATGCTGTTCCTCCCTGCTCCCACAATGGATGTCAAAATATATTGGTCTAAGATACAGTGAACTCTCTTATTTGTATGCTTAATAGGGACATTTCCCAGACAAAGAGGTCAGATAGTGAAGATGTCAGTGGATTGGTCGAAGAATGGCCTTTTAAGAAAGACATAGGCCATATGTTTGAGTTTATAGCATGTTATGTTGCATGTGAAAGAGCTAATGTCTCAAAAAGTGTCCTGAGTCAGATTTTAGAATACTTGACATCACAAAATAATTTTCCAACTAGTGTTTCCTCTCATCACATAACTTCAACAAGAAGGGAGAAGCAGGGACTTGCCCTTCTAGATTTTATATGGTTTGTGGTTTGAAATTTTGTTCAATTGCTAATCTCACTTTTTTTTTAGTTTGCTTAAAACAAGTGAGGGAAAGGGGGATTCAAATCTAGGTTCTCCTCGTAAAAGAGACCGAGCATATTCATTGAGCCACAAAGCTCTTGGTTGATAATCTCACATTTGGTTAAATTTCCATGATGACATCAATGAGTTATCTGCGGGGTGTTTGGGTTATAGAGACTAGTTACAAAGATTTTATTTTTTACTTTTATAATTTGTAAACTCCTTATATAGTATAAATTGCCTTAACTGGCCTGCAATGGTTTTTCTTTTGGAGATGTTTTTTCTACTTTATCATTTGGTGCATTGCCAATTGGTGGTTAATAATCACAATCTTGCGGAAGACAAAATTGAGATAAATTGATAATTAATCAATAATTTCGGTGGATTTTCAACTAAAGGATCTAAAAAGATTTCAACCATGAATTTAAAATATGGGATAAATATTGCCACCAGTCATTTCAAATCAATTGTTGTCAAATAGGGAAGTTTATTGATATGCTAAGGTTAAAATTTGTATCTTATTTAAAATTTACAAGAAAAAGAAAAAGAAAAAAAAGAAACAAAAGCAGAGAGTTAAGGCGTGACGTGTAGGAAATTATTTGATTTGAGAAAAAAAGCTCGGTGGTTTAGTTGTTTCAAATGTTAGATCTGTTCAGTGGGGCTCATGGAACCTTTGGAAGTGGAATGCCAAAGGATGATCAAAGTCTTTGATGACAATGGAGATGGACGAATTGATTTCAAAGAATTTGTCAAAGAATTTAAATAATGACATTCAGTATTACGTTAGAAAAGCGAGTTTTACTCACGGAATATTGAGTTTAGACCATAATTTTCACCAAGCACTTATAATTCTTGCAAACACTAATACAAGTACATCTTTTCGTAGCATACCAACAACGAACAACAGGGAAAAAATGAGCAAGTGATTTCCTATAAACTTAGCCAAAAGTAATGAACAATTCATCTTTAGATTTGCAAAAGGTGCACGTACAATAGGATCATTTGCCCTCATGATCAACAACATTTTGTATTGCACAAAACGTGTAGACATCAACAACAACGTTGAATGTTCGTAGGTAGAAATTTTTGGAAGTCATCATTGCTTGAATCTGAGAAGTCTGAAATGTCACTTTCATCATCTAACGCAGTAATTTCATTAATAGACTTCATGGCTCGCTCTTGCGCCTTCCCCTTTAGATGCTTCCTAGCTTTTTGGACTGCATGAAAACGGTCTAACCGCCTTTGCATTTGATTGTTCTCTTGTTCAAGGCGAGCAAGTATGTTGGCAGGCTCATCTCTAGGTAACTCGGCTGAGCGTGCCTTAGGAACTCGTAACCCGTGCCATCGACAATACACCTCCAACTCACACCTCTTCTCGTATAGGGTTGACCATGGTGGTTCTGCTACGGTGAACTCCATTGCGGTGGTATCTGTACTTAGTTTTGTAGGTTTGCCGACCATGATGTGGCCAACGCTTCCAAGACTCTCGTACGTGTATATTGGCATGTTAACGAAATCTCTCTTCTTTCCAACCCATTTCCCTCCATAGTGGTCTGTGTATGTTTGTAGTTGTTGATCTGCTGGAACTTGTGATAATTCATTTGTTGAAGTAGATTGAAACTTGTTTCTACGTGTACGAGATGATGTTGAGGCGTTGCGACTCATAGCTTACTCAACCTACAAAGTTAGTGGTGTAGGAATAACAAAAGAATTGTGGTACATTTATAACCTCATTCCACTGTGTATTCAATAATAAAATTTAACATATTCAAGCTTGTCATGTCAATACAGGCTGGAAAACCACGATACGAATTTTTTGTTCAAATGTTCCCAATGTCATAGTGAGATTCTCTTATTCTGGGCAGTAGTTGCAGTGTACTGCCATGACTATTCAGCTGAACAGTATTCATGTGAAGAGTATTTAGCATGCTTGTGTTTCATCTGACATGAACTTGACAAGATAATACCGAGTTGTGTTAAATGCATCATAAACTTTTCAGGGGTCTTCTGCATCCTTGAAAACAGTGCATTGCAAAATGAGGCAGATCTGTGTATTGACGTGAGTGTGAATGATATGACTAGATAGGGTTCAACAGTGCCGAGCTATTGAGCAGCACATGTAGCTCTATGAATATCAGTGTAGCAATGGTGGACAGCTGACCCCCAAACTCAAGAATTTGTTTTAATAAATTTAGATTTTGAATAAGGGCTCTCAACCTAAACTTTTTGTCTCCAATTATATATGTAAGTACACAAAGATGGATCGAAATTGACCAAAATGGAACAAAGTGGACTGAATGGACCAATTAGACCAAATCAGACCAAAACAGACCAAATTAGACCAAATCAGACCAAATCAGACCAAATTAGATTTGTTTTTATCCAGTTAAAAAAAGGTGCATGACCCAAGAAGCTCGGGCCAATCCAGATTAGTACTCGCGCTTCAAAATCTCGGGTACTGTTCACAGTACTCGAGCACATGAAGCTCGAGTCTTACTCGGGCATAATCCGCAGCAGTTCCAGTGTCAATCCAGCTTGGTACCCGAGTTTCTTAAACTCGGGTACTATATTCGCCAGTACTCGAGTTCTTAAAACTCGAGTATTTGGTGAATTTTTTTAACATTGACATTCCACGCTGGCATGCCACGGTGGAAGTGTAAAAGCCAATACTCGAGTTCGCCAAACTCGAGTACTTAAAAAGTGGTACTTCCCCAATTAGTTCGGAAACAGTGGTTTCCGCCTAAATTTTTTAAGAAATCGTGGTATTGGGCCGATTTGGCCCTTTACCCACACTATATGTACCCTCATAATCCACAAATTGTACAGAGTGCTTTTTAGAGAGAAAACCCTAAAAAATATACTTGAGAGTTAGAGATTGTCATACCTATAATCATCTACACATTTCCTTGTAGTTTTTCTCAACTCCTACCTCTCCATCTCTATATCTTTGAGAGGTTACTAGCTCAAACACTTACCACACCCATTTTGAGTGTAAAGTAAGATTTTGGTGCTACTGGGAAGTATTGGAAAGAGACATTCATTGGCGGATGCAATCGTGCTAAATTGTAGGATTTTGAAAGTTAGAGAAGACAAGGCTCCGAGAAGTTAGTTGGTAGCAGGAGTTTGGAGGGCTCAAGTACATGGGGTAGACTGAACTTGGAGGGTCTTTTGTTATTCATACTCCAACTTTATTCTCTAGTGGATCAATTTCGACTTGGAGGGTTGCGGTTTTACCGAGTTCTTCGGTTTCCTCTTCGATAACATGTCTAGGTGTTATCTTGTGTTTGCATTTATCTTCCCTACTCTATAAGCTTTAATTTTATCATTGATTATGGATGAATATGGCTTAGGGTAGTGTTAACGGTTCTTTGCACTTTTTTCCTCTTGTTCCACTCTTAGAATAAGTTAGAATAAAGGCTATCTAGCCGTGTTTTTTAATTGCGGTCTTAACAAGCTCATGTGTTTTAGCACAAATCCAAGCTTTCCAACTCGCACCTAGAATATCTTTGTTGGAATATTCCAAGAAAGAAGTGGAAGCCATATTATTAGATGAATGTTGGCCACCATAGTCTAGAAGATCGATTTCATCGGGCAAGGTAGGTGCCTAACACCTTCCCACCTTGTAACATAGCCTCCGAACTTAAATCAAGGGTTGATAGACCAATGTTTATTCTTGTAATTTTCAATTTTTAGATTGTAACTAGGAAACAAAGCTATGTACTTTATCTTAGATTGTATTTAGGACCAAAGCCATGTAATTTTCCTATGATCAATGTAAATTCAATTGAAAATTAATAAAATGAGGAATTTTTCAATTTTGGTTTTCTTATTTATCCCAATAATTAAATAAGTGACGACTCCATTGTAAAGCCCTTAATCTAAAGGGAAAAATATAACTAGTCAAACCTCTATTTTGAGAGGCAATAACATGACTCCACCCATTCACATGGGTTTGGCCTAACATTCCATAAAAAATAGGGTCAGGGGAGCGGTCTCTCACAATGAGTCTTCAGATGATAAAGATTCTAAGATAAAGTCCTACATCACTAGGCAATTCAAGAAGTTCATGAAGAATGCCAATGGGAAGGGCTTCGACAAGGACCGAGGGCAATCTAATTCTTCTCAATTCAAGAGCCAAGATAAAGGGAAGAAGGATGCAAGGGATGGCGGCCAGTACATTGTTCCCCCAAGACCTAAGTGTTTTGGATGTCAAGACTTCGAAAACATGAAACAAGAGTGCCCCACTTATCTTAAGTCTATTGGGAAAAGTAAGGCACTTGCTGCTACATTGAGCGACACTGAACCTAAAGATGATTCCGAAAATGAGGATGACGAAATCCTGAATGCTTTCATCGACATTGTCAATCCTATTGAAGGGATTGTAGACGATGTGGAAGAAGAAGAAAACTTGGTGGAGTCAAAATTTGAGAAGATGGATGAGCAAGATAACATCCACACTGCCTATGCAAAGTTATACAAGGTCTTGGAGAAACATGAGAAGTTGTATAGGTTGGCCACCAAGAAGCTTAGTGATGTGGAACTTGAACGTGAAGAACTCTCCACAAAGTTTGATGAAGCAAATCAAACTATCAGAGCATTGAGATTTGAGAACAATTTCTTGGCTAAGAAGACCAAGAAGCTTGAGGCAGAACTATTCCAAGTCAGAGCTCAGCTGGAAAGGACTTCAAGCTCTAAGCTCGATGAGATGCTCAGTCTTCAGAAATCTGCTTCCGATCGAACCGGTTTAGGGTATGATTTCTCTTCTTCTAATGTTACTTCTACTAGTACTATTGTATTTGTTCCTCCTAGTAATAATGTTGAAATTGAGAACACTAATGTCAAAACTGATTTAGTTAGTGAGAACATAGACAAGGGTAAATCTATCTAGGAGCACCCCCTAAGTAGGATAAGAAAGAAGCTAAAAACCCTAAGGCTAAGAAGGCTATCTCTCAAAAGCCTAAACAGAAGAAGCAGCATCTCTGTCATCACTGTGGAGCAGTCAGTCATACTCGACCTAATTGCTATAAGTGATTAGCCACTCAACAGAGCAACATCATGATCTCATCGGGAAACCAGAATCAATTTTCATCTTCTTTTGCTCCTCTTGGAGATCTTTTCAAAGCCCTCATATTCATTTCGAACTTGAACGGTTTCAATTCTTCCCTTTCACCTCCGGTTCAAGGGTTTGCTCAAAGGAAAGGTTCTTCTAAGGAGTGGAAGGAAAAGGGCTCCAAGTGATTTTGTCACTTTTTCTCTCTCTCCCTCTTCTTGTTTTTGCATTACTTGTGTGTTTTGCTTTAGTGTTTTGAGTCAGTCTAGTTTTATGCTTTGCATTGCTTTGTTTTACATGTTTTTGCTTGTTTTTCAGTTTTGTTTTTATTTTGCTTTTCATTCATAAAAATTAAAAAAAAATTGAAAAATCAGAAAAATACAAAAGTAGTGTGTGTTTGTGTACATTAGTGCTTGTGCAACTTGAATGACCATTAAAATAAAGTTTTCTAAACTTTGTATCTCTTATAGCTTAGGTGAGCATCTCTATACACAACTAAGCAAGTAAGCTTTGTGGCTCGTGTTTGTGATGAGTATCACTCTTTTTGACAGGAAGGACATATCCTAAGAGAAAGGCATATATAACAATTTCACCACTGTTGTCCGCCAATCATGAAATGACATCTGTATGCTTCAGCATAGCAAAAGTGCAATGTCAAAATGCTTAACATAATTGGGTATTTCTTTTCTATCTCTTATATGCCCATGCATGGTTTGCTTAAAAGAAAAATATGCAAAGAAAAATAAAAGCAAAAAGATCAAAATGCTTTACATATGATTGCAAGCGTGTATTCTAGGAGATGTAGGAGTTATAAGATGTACCTCGAAGGTGATAGTCTCCATCAAACAGTTATAATTGTGTGTGAGTTAAAGTGATTTTCTCATATCTCAAATCGTCATAACATGTATACACTTATGCAATCTTGCGATGTTTTTCACACACATCATGCAATATTTTTTGCTACTTTTGATACATGTGCAGGTACAATGTGATTTAGCCATCAAAAGGTTTACATGTGTTAATGTATGCTCACTAAACTGTCTTGATTTGTTTTTGGAATATAAAATCGGTTAAACTTATTTAGTGTGTGTGTGTGTTTTGGGATCCATGTGCATGTTTTGGGATCTATATGCTTAACAATTTTTGTTGAGAGATGTTTTTGAAAGGTTAAAATGTTGTTTGGATCTTTGGTTGAGTTGCATGTTTGAATGCATTCATGTCTGTGTTTTTCTCTTCTTTGAAAAACTGTTTTTAAGCAATCTCAACAGCTTTTCGACACCTATCGATAGCTAGGCTGTCTATCAAGCTCTTTAGCTTCTTTTTATCACAATCTCAATAGCTCCTCGATCCATTGAGAAAGTTTCTGTCTCCTTGATAGATGCTCAATAGCTAGTCGATCCATCGAGGTTGGCTTCTGCTTAATAGCTATATGACACCTCTCAATCCATTGAGATACCCTTGCATGCATTTCTTTTTTCTTTGTTTTGCATTTTTTTCCTTTGTGTCCATAGCATCTTGTTTTCTTTTTCTTGTAGGTCTATGGTTCCTTGTTGTCCTCGTTCCCTCTATATCAGTTTTCTGTCTATCTTTGGTCAAGTCTTTGGCTTTTTATGCCCTTTGACAATCGTGTCAAAAAGAGAGAGAAATTTGAGAATTGAATGTCATTCCTTAGGGGGAGTAATAGACTTAGGGGGAGAGTTAATGTTAAAGGGAACAAAGTTTCTGATATAACTAACTTAGGGAGAGAGTTAGTTTGATACACATTGGTATTAATATATTTTTTGTGTTGTGTATCTTTTGGTTTTGTAACCATTTACATACATCATGTGTTGTTTCTATATTTGATGATGATGTATGTGTTTCACTCTTTATCTCACATGCGTTGTTTCTTTTCTCTCTTTATACACATGTTTCTTGTTTATTTAACTTGTCGTTATTTTCCACATGGTACCTTGATGTGTTTTGTTTAGTGCCTTTCAAGAAAGACAAGTTAAAGTCAAGTCAAGATTTCAAATCTTCTTTGTGTAGCAACTTCCAAGGTTCAAATATTTTAGACTAGGCTTATTTATTTTGTAATCTTGAGTAGTATGTATTCTAGGACATTCATTGTACTCTTGTGATTTTTTCATGGATTGCCAAAGGGGGAGATTGTTAGAGACATATGTTTATGTAATTCGCATATCCTTTGACAAAACGCACTTTACTTGTATATGGGTATATCTAAGTAGGTTCAAGATGATCATTACAAGTGGTTAAATTGAAGACATGAAGATTACTCAAATACTGCTCAAGAAAAATACAATCTGTAGGTCTCGATACCTCCTCGACAGAAGCTCGATCTGTCGAGATTCATTAAAGCTCAACAGATGTCTCAATCTATCGAGCTTACGGGATTCAATTTATAGCCAGCAACATTCTAAAATGCTATTTGTTTATTGGTTTGTATAAAT